>JASSUY010035464.1:0-22446 GCA_032466535.1 Forpus xanthops
CTGCCCCATCCCTGCAGTGCTCAAGGCCACGTTGGACACAGGGCTTGGAGCATCCTGCTCTATGGAAGGTGTCCCTGTACGTGCAGGGGTTGGAGCTGGAGGAGCTTTAAGGTCCCTTCAGCCCAAATCAGGTTGAGATTCCGTGATTTCTCCCTAATGTTTTGCGAGTAAAAGGGTAAAAAGAGGCATTTATCCACTTGATAAAGGGGTTTTGGCTCAGAGGTGTTTTCAGAGCAGCTGCACTCTCACTGAGCTCTGCTCCTGGAGCTGCTGCCATCCCTATGGAAACACCAGGCTTATATACAGCAGAAAGGGCAGCAGCTTTAAGATCTGGTTTAAAGCCTCCTGCTTAAAACGTGCCTGGTGTTTGAGACCTCCTCACTGTGAATGCATGGGATAGTGCTGAAGGTGAGCTCGGTGATTAATGTACCAAACAGTTCTTAGTTAATCAGTCTACAACAGTGTTTGCACCTCAGGATCAGGACTGGGCTGTGTGCTCTGAGCCCAGTGCAGGTGGAGGGAGGGGATGTGGTTATTCCACTCCATAAACGCTCCTGGTTCACCCCTCGGTGCTGAATCGGTGCAGGTGGAAGCTGTGGGAAGCAGATGGCTGCTCCGTGTTGTCCTTGGGCTGTGCAGACAGCAAACAGGAGCTGGCACACGTCCGCTCCTCCTGCCTGCTCTGAGGCGCACGCAGCTCCCTCCCAGGCACAATGTGGCTGCAGATCCCTGCGGGAGCCTGCAGGTGCAGAGAGCGGCTCTCACGTTGACTTTCCATCTCCTGTTGGTATCTTCCCCCCTCTTCTTCTCCCGTTGCAGTGCGGCATCGTCCTGGGAGCTCTGCTCCTGGTTTTCTGCTCCTGGATGACTCATCAGTCCTGCATGTTCCTGGTGAAATCGGCCAACCTCAGCAAGCGCAGGACCTACCCCGGCCTTGGTGAGGACTCCAGCTCTGGTGCTTGTCTGCCTCGGGGTTTAACTGCAGTGTGCTTGCCGCCTCCTAATACACCACCGTCACACTGATACTGTTCCAATAGCACGTGGTTTCCCGATCATTGCAGCCTTCAGTTTGCCTTGTTTTCCTCTGCCAGGCTCTCCCCATGTCCCCAGGGGAGTGCGAGGGTTCTGTTCTGCTCTTACAGTGAAGTTAATGGGCACAGAGTTGTTTTGACTCTGCAGGGCAAGGGGAGGAGATGTGGCGCCGACTGATCCAAGCCCAAGCTTTGGGAGCTGGCAGGGCGAGCGTCTGGAGTAAATTACTGGTCTGGGCATGAAAGCCACGAGCTTCCCCACCCAGTGTGCTGCTGAGGACAGCGGGTGCTGCCAGCCCGGAGCCTGGCATGGAGCTGGGGCTGCCTCAGCCCAGCGCAGCAGGGGAAGCAGTGCTCGGGCTTCCAAGAGGCCAAGGAAAGCAAAACACGCACAGGATTCCTGTGTGGGGTTTGGGGCAGAGCTCGGAGCAGCGTGCTTGTGAGCTCTCTTCTGATCCTGACCGACTCCCGGGGACAGGAGGAGGTGATGGGCTTCCAGTGCTCTCCATTGGCTTGTGAAACAAGAGGGAAAAGTCTTTTACTCAGTTTCCCTTACGTCTCTGGGGAGGAGAGAGCTGGCTGGCATTGCCCACGGTAAGAGCGCTGCAGAGGCACATGGCTCGCTGTGTTGCCGACAGATGGGTTTCCTCCATCCTCAGACAGCCCGATGTGATGCTCCCAGGCTGTGTTCTTGGCTTCTGCCCAGTTGTATCTGCTCGAGACTGAAAGGATCAAGAAGCTCCGTGGTCTTGGAGGCTGTGCTGTGATGCTGGAAGGAAGGGGGAGCCCCCCAGGTAGTGTCTGACTTGGCCTCATCACTCTGGCCCAGCTGCCCCGTCACAACAGGTCTTTGTGTACTACTTCTCCCAAGTACAGAGAGTCCCCTCCACCTTGGAGCGTCTCCCGGGAAGAAGGGATCCTTCACACTTGGGAAGCCAAAGGGCTCGAATACACAGAGTGCCAGTAATGCCTCTAAACTTCCTGGCACCTCCTGGCACGCAAAGGCTGGCGCTGAAAGAAATGCCTCTGCTCCCTCCCTCTGCCATGGGAGAGGTGCCACCGGGAGGGCCAGCCCTGGGAGGAAAGGCAGCGCTCCTATAATGCATCCTAATGCATCAAGGTTGAGCAGCTCCACACAGGCAGCCTTTGTCACCATGGGCTTGTTCCCGGGTACATCTGTGAGAGCTCCTGGCAGCGCCTGCAGCTGAGTCTGTGGGAGGTTTTGGCAGTGCTCAAAGATGTCACCAAGTTTTACAAATGCACTTCAGTGAGGAAGCCCCTTCCGGAGGGATCCTGGAGCTCTGCAGGAGCCAGGCCTGCAGCAGGCTGGTGCCTGGCCCTGGCAGCACTGCTTGGCAGCGCTGGGTGCCCGGGGGCCTTGCGTGGAAGGGAAGGGCTTTGCATGGATCTATGGACAAGAAGGGAAGTGGGTCGTGCTTCCCAGGCAGGTTATAGCCAGGAGATGAGTTGGTGCCTCCTCTGAGGCTGCCTGGGTTTCTGCAGAATGCCTGTGCTGGGTACTGACCCCACAGCACCCCGGAGGCAGCTCTGCTCCCTGCAGGGAGAAGGGCTGGACCACAGGTTCCCTCTTCTGGTAACCACACTTGATTTAGAAGGGCTTCTCTAACTCCTGAGCAGGCAGCTCTGCCCAGCTTGGGGATCCCATTGCGAAGATGCTCCATTTAGTTACACTCATCGCTTCCTTCTGGAGAAGATAAAGGCTCTGATTTCTCCAGCATCCCCAGATGGGCACATGTGGTACAGCATTTGGAGGCTTGTTCTCATTAGAGCATCCCTTCAGAGCAGCCAGGGAGCCTGATGCTCCCCAGCCTGGGCTGTACCTGGAGCATGTGAGGTGTCTCACTGACGACCCACTCTCCAGGAGGGATGTTCTCCTCTTGCTGGTTCCTCTCTCTCATCCCTGCCCCTTTGGCTGTGTGACCAAACCCCTTGAGGGCTGTTGCCTTTTCCTTCACCAGTTGAGGTGAAGCCAGGCAGTGTGCCTGTTCCCCCAGCCTGTCACCCAGCCATCAGCTATTTTGAGTGCTGCCCCACATCACAGCTCTGGGTTATTTCCCTGCTGTGGGTCTCCTGCCACGCTGCTTGCTCATTCTGTGGGAGAACATCTTGTTTCCTTAACGCTTCGCTCAAGCAGAGTCCAAAGAAATCAAGAGTTTGGAAGTTAATATCTAAACCAGCAGAAGATGCTTCCAGAAGGGAATGAAGTCGGTTTTCTGGTGGCTGCAGGAATGTGTTGTACCTTGAGAGAGCACAAAGGGCAACGCAGTGTGGTGGTTTCCATGCCGGAGCTCTGCAGCGCAAGGCTGACAGGATGGGGCACTGTGGTCTGCGTGTGCTGGAGGTTTCAATTCCCATTCTTCCCAATTCGGGCTAAAAATAGCAGCGGAGTTTTCTTTTTCAGAAGAAACACAATGATTTAAAGGCGAGTGATCGTTTTCCACTACAACCCAAGTATGGGAGGGGAGATGGGGGGAAGAAAGGTCTCCTGGCAGCAGTGCTTTGGTGTGGGCTGCGAGCAGTGGGTATTCTGGGTATGGGATTGAGCGTTCTGGGCACCAGCTCCCATCCAGCAACATCAGGAGGTCCAGTTTTAGTGGGAAGATAAAAATAAAGCTGGGGGTTTGATGGGGGTTTTACACTGCAGAAACCTTTCACCACCCAGCCTCTTACCCAGGCACATTTCTCTGCCTTTAATGGTTGCCATGTGTGACTGCGACTTCACACCCCCTTTTTTATCCCCCATCCCAAAAGAACCTGCTTTCTATCTTTTCCTCATCCTTGCTCCTGTCATATGTGCTTTTCAGTTCTCTGTCTGAAACAGCAAGCGGGAGGGCAGGCAAGAGGAAGAGCCCCATAGCCTCGCATGGGCGCATTCCCGCTGAGCTGCCCTCATTGTGGGATATCAGACTGGAGCTTTGACTAACTGCAGCTCTGTTTTTTGTTCCCTCTTACAGCATTTCACGCCTATGGAAAAGCAGGAAAGATGTTGGTGGAAACAAGGTAATCTGCCACTTTGAAGCGTCAATGGTTGGGGTTTCTTTACTCAGTGATGCTGTAGCTTCCTGGGGCTTCGCTGTGCTCTCCTTCCGTACCCTCCTGCCTCCTCTGGTCCCAGGAACCTTCCATCCACCAGACTTTACACAAGGGCAAAGTGGGATTCCCTAAGCACAGCTCACAGGTATTGCCTTCAGCATATCCCACCCTTCTGAGTGGAGGCCACAGTGCCTTCCATTGGGGAATGGTGCCCTGGGTGGGAATCCCGCCTCTGTTTCAGGACAGGCTCCATGGGACATCCTCAGAACTCTTTGCTAGAGGTGCCTGGAGCCCCAGGCAGTGAGTGGTGCTGGCTCCTTCCCTCTTCCCAGCTGCAAACTGCTGCACAGCACTATAAATACACAGAATACTTCTCAGATGTTACTTGTCCGTGCAGGCAATTGCTGTAATTGCCACGGGGATGTTATAATTGGAGCTGGGAGGGAAAGTGACCCATGCAATCATGAATGGGAGGAGAGGCAGCTCCTAAAACAATCTTTTCATTAAAGGGTGGTCCATTTTGTGGGTAGAAGTTTGAGAGCTGAGTTGGGATTTGGGCTTTCCTGGTGGCCGCTGCTGCGGGGCGTGGGGCTCAGAACCTCTTGCTCATTCTTGTAAATGCTTTATTTTCCAAGAATTGAAGGAATTTTGGCCATCTCCAAGGTTTGTTTTGCTGTGGCTCCAAGCAGCAGATAACCCCGTGCATGGGCTGTTGCCAGGGCTCCGTCTCTCACCAGGATGTGTGGGGAGGATGGAGCTTCTCTGGGTTTTACTCTACTGGTGTTGAAGCAGAAGTGGTGGCTCTTCACAAGGCTGAGGATCAAAGCGTGGTTCCCCCCCTTCAGCCCCAGCAGTGATGCACAGGCTGCTCCTACAGCTGTGGGACCAAACTGCATCCCTGTAGACAGAAGCCTGACTTCACTGCTGGTTGCCAAATACGTTTTTAGGGTGGCTTCAGCGGAACTTGTGGCTTGCAGAAAGCTGTATGGAGGGGGGGTGTACCCAGAGCAAGGGATGCTGAGGCTGCTGCACCACAAGCAACTGCACGAGATTTAAATTGCTTTGAATGATCCCTTTTAGCTGTGTCTGGTTAACTCTTACGGATGTTCCATCATCACAGGCTCGGTTACAGCCGTCCCAGGCAATGTCTCCAGGTTTCTATTGCCTTATCACTGACAAAGCCTCCTCCTCCTCATGAGAGGTGCCCAGAGTACAAATCCGTTGGGAATGTGGCAGCTGCCGTGCACACTGGAGCAGGGTTCTGCTCCAGCCCCTGACCTGTATGTGTGTTGTGGTGTTGTTCTTGCAGCATGATTGGGCTGATGCTGGGCACCTGCATCGCTTTCTACGTGGTCATTGGTGATCTAGGCTCCAGCTTCTTCGCCCGCCTGCTTGGATTTCAGGTGAGTAAATTCTCACTGGATCTCACCCGCAGTGCAGGCAGTGGTCGCGGTTCTTGCATGGAAGAGGGCCTATAGGGATGCTGGGGAGGGACTCTTCATGAGGGACTGTAGCGATAGGACAAGGGGTAACGGGTTCAAACTTTAACAGGGGAAGTTTAGATTGGATCTGAGGAAGAAGTTCTTTACTGTAAGGGTGGTGAGGCACTGCAATGGGTTGCCCAGGCAAGTTGTGAATGCTCCATCATTGGCAGTGTTCAAGGCCGGGTTGGACATAGCCTTGGGTGCCATGGTTTAGTGGGAGGTGTCCCTGCCCATGGCAAGGGTGTTGGAACTGGATGATCTTAAGGTCCTTTCCATCCCTAACTATCCTATGGTACTATGATTCTATGGAGCTGTGTGTGCCGTTGACACAGCAAAGGGGGTCCTGCCTTGGTAGTGTACTCAGCAGCCCATGGGGTGGTGTGGGGTCATTACGTGGTGAGCTTTAATGGCAGAACCTGGTGCAGAGAGCCTGGAGCTCTGGAAGCTCACACATACAGTGAACAATCAGATGTGTCAAACCTCCAATGAGGCACTTCCAGCAAAGGAATCCTTTTTAACTTGCTCTCTTAATTCTGGAGCAGATTCCTGAGGGAGATGCTCCTTCCTGTCCTGATTCCTGCTCCAGCATGCAGTAAGAGGCAGTTCCTCTGCCCAAGCTCTCACCCCCTCGCAGCCCACTGCCTCCGGAGGGGTTTCTTGTCCTGTCCCATGCTGTTCTGTTGTGCCTGCTCCTCTTTAAGACAAAACAAGCGTGTTGGCTCGGCACACACGGCAGCAAGAGGGGCTTCTCCTGGGCAGGAGGCTCTGCTGCTGCTCCCGGAGAGCTGGGAGCCCTGCAGGGAAGCAAATGGACATGTGGAAGGGGTTTGGGCTGTTATCTGCTCCTCCTGATGCTGCTAAGCTCCGATTAAGGGCCTATGAAGTTAAAAAGATGCATTGTGGCTGCAGCCAAATGAGGTATTAAATATTTCCAAGCACTTTGGAGTGTTCTGCTATAATAAATACCAGTGTGAGGTTTTGATTAATTTTCTGGGTTGGAATTTTGAAGTCTTCAATCTCCTGTATCCCAAATAAGTTTAGTTTTTAGTCACTGCATGGAATACCTAAATAGCTTGTGCTGGATTAGCATTTAAACACCACCGCTACCACAAATACTTCCAGTTAGGACGGATCTGCATCCTGGCTTGTACCAGCAATAGTGCAGCCAGCCGGACCAGGGCAGGGATTGTCCCCTGTATTCGTCCCTGGTGAGGCCACATCTCAAATCCTGTGTTCAGTTTTGGGCCCCTCACAACAAGGGAGACATTGAGGTGCTGGAACGGGGCCAGGGAAGGGCAGCAGAGGTGGTGCAGGGCCTGGGGCACAGGTCCTGTGATGAGCAGCTGAGGAAACTGGGCTTGTTCAGCTTGGAGGCTTAGGGGAGACCTTAATGTCCTCTGCAAGTACTTGACAGGAGGTTGCAGTGCAGTTGGCTCGGTCTCTTCTCCCAAGTAACAAGCGATAGGATGAGAGGAAATGGCTTCAAGTTGTGCCAGGGGTGGTTTAGATTGAGTATTAGGGAAAATGTCTTCACTAAAGGGCTCTCCAGCACTGGAGCAGTGCTGGAGCCACCAGCCCTGGAGGGGTTTAACAGACATATAGATGTGGTGCTTGGGGACGTGGGTCAGTGGTGGGCTGGGCAGAGCTGGGTTGATGGTGGCACTCATGATCTTTAAGGTCTCTTCCAACCTAAACAACTGTGTGATTCAATGACCTGTCAGGCACTGTGCAGAGCAACAGTGGCACCCAGTGACTGCGTGAGCTAATCACAGACCTAGCAGGGAAACGTTGAGGCTGTCAATAGCTGCAGAAGCAGAACCTCAGGTTTGAAATCCACCCTGGCTTTGCGACCGGAAGAATCAACCATGTTGGGCTTTGGGGGGTGTTGTGAGTATCCCCCATGCTCCAGTTCTTCACACAGGTCCTTTTCCAGGTGTCTGGCAGTTTCCGGATAATCCTGCTCTTTGCTGTCTCCCTCTGCATTGTGCTTCCATTGAGCCTCCAGAGGAACATGATGGCCTCCATACAGTCCTTCAGCGCCATGGCTCTCATCTTCTACACGGTGTTCATGTTTGTGGTCAGTATTGACATTGGGAATGCTGTTTTCCTGGTGCTTGAGCACTGATATTCCCACTGGAGCAGCATGTAGGTGCCAGCTTCAAGTTTAAAATGGCCTTTCTGATAATGAGTGCTGCTGGTGCTGACTATCACAAGTGATGGAGGTGCCCATGAGCTGGTGGAGGTGGGGAGGTGCAGCCTGCAGAAGCTGGCCAGTGGGCCTGTAAGCTGTTACGCTGTGGTGGCACAAATAAGAAGCCACAAATTGAGTTGTGGTTTGTTCTCCTTGTTGGTGTCTTATAATTTAAGGCTCTGAACTTGGAATCAAAGGATGGAAGATGTGGGGAAGAGTGCTTGGAACCAGAAGGACTTTCATCATGTGTTAGCATTTGGCCTTGAAAACCTCAGTGCTTCTGATGTGTAGGGGGAAGGCAGCTCTCGTTAAGGACTCAAACGTGTGCTTTGCATGCTTCTTTGCAGCTGATGGTTAATGGCTTTCAGGCTGCGGATTTCATGTCAGACACCAGCACATCTCTTTCTTGAGCACTGAGTGCTTCATAAAGCCTGCAGTCTGGTATGTGGCGTAGGCTTGTGCTTGGATATGTCTAGAAAAGAGGTTTATTGCTGAGGTGAAGGATCCTTGACCACTTAGGTTAAGTAAGGTGAGGTGAGGGTTACCTGAAGCCAGCCCCGTTTAGCTTGGCCAAGCCCCATTGCACAGCACCATTTACTGAGAGCTGGAGGCTCTCATTTGCTTTTTAACGACTTCAAGTCTCACCTCACACACGCTCCTGTGCTTTGCTTGTGCAGCCCCAGCCCTGGCTCACCCAGGTTTCAGGCCTGGGATGGCTGAAACAAAGGGAAGCAAAGGGAGTGTGGGGATTCGTTCCACTTTTCCTTAGCAGGTTGTGCTTGGGCACGCTCCTGAGCTGCCCCGTGGGGAGGCTGGAATGGTACCTGGGTGTTCACACAAGAGCTGTGTTCCAGGAGTTGTGCCTTTAGGAATACCACACTTTGTGAGGGTTGGCTGCATGAAAGCATAATCCCTGGGGTTTAGAAACCCCCCATCCAGGGGATGTTATAAACAGGCATTCAGCCGTACTTACCTTCTGTCTCCTGTGCAACCCAGTGCTGGCCAGTTTCCGTGTCAATGGCAAAGGAGCTGCCCTGGCCTCGCCTAGGTGCCTCCTCGCCGCTGTTTTCCCGCAGTTTATCCTTGGTTTGGTGAGCTGCTGGTGTTAAATAGCTCTGGAACAGCAGCGTGCAGGTGGGGCTCTGTTGTGGGGACCTTTGTCTCCCTCCTCTGTGCAGGATTCTCCAAGGCAGATGTTGCTTCCCGTTAGGATTTAAATCCTTGGTTTATAAAGTGCAAAGGAAAGGACTGGGAACACTAACGTTGTCCCAATGAACTGTGTTCATGGAGATGGTCCCATCCTGGTGCGTGCTGGGATGTCTGACGGCAGCAAACAAGGCAGGGAATGCCAGAGATCTAAACCCACCAGCAGGACCCTGGGTGCAGAGTACCCTTGGGGCTTGCTGGGAGCTTTCATCCCAGTATCTGAAGGGGGCCTATAGGGATGTTGGGGAGAGACTCTTCGTTAGGGGCTGTAGTGAGAGGATAAGGGAGAACACAGGGGAAGTTTGGATTGGATCTGAGGAAGAAACTCTTTCCTGTAAGGGTGCTGAGGCACTGCAATGGGTTGCCCAGGGAAGTTGTGACTGCTCCATTGCTGGCGGTGTTCAAGGCCGGGTTGAACATAACCTTGGGTGCCATGGTATAGCGGGAGGTGTCCCTACCCATGGCAGGGGCGTTGGAACTGGATGATCTTAAGGTCCTTTCCAACCCTGACTATCCTATGATCCTATGTGGCTGAGGTGGGAGTTTGACTGCAGGGATGGGGCAGCCTGAAAGCCATTAACCATCGCTGCTGCTGGGAGGTGCTTTGGGGTTGGCTCTTAACCCCCTTTGCTCCTCTGGCTGCAGATTGTGCTGTCGTCCTTCAAGCATGGCCTCTTCAGCGGGCAGTGGCTGCAGCGAGTGAGCTACACGCGCTGGGAGGGCATCTTCCGCTGCATCCCCATCTTTGGCATGTCCTTTGCCTGTCAGTCGTAAGTACCTGCTGCTCCTGCTCCTGCACAGTGAGGGTTTGGGAGGGCAGAGGGTCACCAGGATTGATACCATCCCATTTCCTCTTGTGTTTTAATCAATATCTCTTGCAGCCCTCTGAGGTACAGCATCTCGTTCCATTGTTACCTTTGTGTTACCTACATGGGGGAGAGAGTTATGTTTCACTTGGGAGTTACTGTGTTTGAGAGCGTTTGGGCCAGGCAGATCCTTGGTGTAACACATGCTGCTTCTGGTACAGCTGTATAATGGATGAATGTCCCTTGTTCCTCAAAGGGGATGATTTAGCAGCAGGCCAGGCAGTGGGGCTGTGTCCCTGCAGGGCAGCGTATGCTCCTGCCTGCTCTCTGCTTCCCCAGTCTCTTTGAGAGACCTCAGATCACACAGACATTGACTTTGGAGATTGGGTCATGTGTTTCCACTTACCTGCTTTTAACGAGGGCTTCCGGAGGGACGTGGTGGCAGAGCAGGCTGTCTGCACGTGGCCAACAGCATTACCTTCTGCCCCAGGATGGCGAGGGAGCAAAACGTGCCTGGCCAGAGCAGCGCCACGCTTGAAATGGAAAAGTAACTCCAAGTGTGGACAGGGAAAAGACTATCCTCATTCAGAAGGCTGGCAGAGCCGGGCTTTCCCCCCTGTAGCTCTAGCAAAGAGGGAGCAGTGCCAACAGTAAATGAATGTGACAGATAAAATTTGCTCAGACTGCTGTGTTTACGCCCACATGCGAGTTCCAAATCATCATTTTCCACTTATTGGCTCTCTTGGCAGCTTGGTTCCTACCCCAACACGCTCCAGTCTTGCTGTTTAATGTCTCCATTACAACTGGCGAAGGGAATTGTGCTCATTTGCGGCTTTACCTTGTTAACGTGTTAGAGTTTGTCAATTCCACTGGTCTGGCCTTGTGGGAGCCACACAGTGAGCAGCGCAGCTTTGCTGGGAGCTGGAAATGCAGGGCAAGAGTTAGATCTGGACCAGTGCACACTTACCTACATACAGGCTCCACTACAGCACTTTGTGGCAAGCTGAACCTAAAGCTGTAAGTGCTTCCCAATCATCGTGGCAATAAAATGTCCCCAGCCCAGGCAGACTTTCTAAGCAGGTTATTCTCAGCTAGGTAGGTTTACTTTTGCTACCCTCTGAACCAGGAATAGTTCTATCATAAAGCAGGATTCCTTTTCCTTCAGCACATAAATGCAGCATGCGTTTGATTCTAGCACCGTGCTTCTAGCTTGAAAAGCTTGGCTCTGCTTTACTTGTGAGTACAATACCTTTTGAAAGCTGTCCTGTTGCTGAAGTTGCAAAGTAGGTCACTCCTTTACAGTTACATAGCATGGACGTTGCAGTGGAGCTGGGAGCATGAGGGCTCCAGGGTTACCTCTGCTGCAGTCCACTTGTGTGGCCTTGGTCAAGCCACTGAAGCCTCTAATTAAAGAGGAGCCAGTAGAGCTTTCCAGGAGAAACCTTCATTCTGGAGATGGCCATTGTGGTGCAGAAACACTGAGCAGTAAATTCTGTTCGTGGTTCTGAAGCATCAGTTCCCTGCAGGCTGGGTTAGTGCTGGGCTCAGCCTGTACACAGCGGTCCCAACAGTGGAGGTGCAGGACAGCAGCTCTGAGTTAGCTCTGGTCAGTTGGCTGCTCCCAACACTTGTGCTGACTTGTCTGCTCTCTGCCTGTACCCTCTTGGAGGTGCAGTGTAGCAGAGAACATGAGGAGGGGTCCCTGATCCTTCCCTGCAGTCGTTTGGCTTCAAAACAAACCCTGGCTGTGCCAGGGCACGCTGCCTGTTGCACACTTGTCCTCTTGCTCTGCCTGGAGCAGTGGTCGTGGCACATGGTGATTGCAGGAGGCTTTGCAGGGCACTTTGTGCACAGCCCTCTGATGTGAAGGGATTAAGGTTTAAGGATTTTTGTGCTTGCCACACTTCCTGTTAATGGCTTTGGTGCCCATTAGAGCTGGGGATACCTCTTCCCATCAAACTGGGTGCTCCCCCTTTCTCAGCATTACTTCACTAACACAAAGCCACTTGAGTTCAATCCGTAAGAGGTCAATGAGTTGCTGAAACGTGCACCTGATGTCAGAAAGCACATTCCAAGTGTGTGCACCCCCCAGACCCCAAGTGATGAGCGCTCCCAGCTTTCATGAAGCCAGGCCCAGCAGCAGCACTGAAGCACATCAGGCGCTGCATTTCCTTGTGTTTGTTTAACTTCTCCTTTAGACACAGTGATGCTCCAACCTTCTTCCTGCTTTTCCTCTGTAAACACTGCGTTGCTTTAATTATCAGCCTGGAGAGCTCCAAGAACAATAATCTCCGACGCTCCGCCTGGCCTGCAGCCACTGCTCTTTCACTGGAATAAACGGTCATTCATTGTGTAACACTTTTGAAGCAAAATGTTTACATCACACGCTCAGCTCCACGTGGTGGTGGTGTGGGGGGGAGAGCAGCGGTATTGTTGCAACACTTAAAGTTCTGAGTGTTCTGAAATCCCTTGGCATTAGCAGTATAAATCGTGGCATAGCGGCGAGTGTTTATGCTCCATAGGGGGAAGGTGTCAGGGATTCGTTGCTGCTGGGCTGAGGCACAATGTGCTGGAATTGGGGTTTTTCTTTCTCTGCAGAAGGCTTCCTTGAATAACTTGCTCTTTCCTACAGTCAGGTCTTGCCTACCTATGACAGCTTGGATGAACCCTCTGTTAAAATCATGAGCTCCATCTTTGCTTCTTCCCTAAATGTGGTCACCACCTTTTACATCGCGGTAAGAATCTTCCCCTTCTCTTTCCTTGCCAGAAGTCACGCTGGGGAGAGGCAGTGGGGATGGTGATTTATCTGCAGTCGGGGCTGGTTTCTGCTTATCTCTATTTATTCTGAAAGACAAGTTGTTTTGCTGAGAGCAAGGTTAGATGGGAGATGAGGAACCAAAGAGTGCTGGAGGCATTTGGGGATCCCCGTTTTCAGCGTGGCACATTTCCTTGGGGGGGAGGTGGAGTGCAAACCCAGCTCTTCCGTGGGCATCGGTCCATTGCCTGCCTTCCAGGGCCCAGCCTGGAGCTGGAGGTGCTGCCCAGAGTTCAGGAGCTGCTTTTCCATCCCGTTGCAGTTAGAAAGATGTGAAGGAAGTTATGCCTCATAAAGCACCAGTTAATAAAATGGAGTTAATAATTCCTGAGAAGAGCCATGCCCGGTGAGCTGGGCTGCTGTGGGGAATCATTACAGCCCCCTCCTTGTCACAGGGGGCTGGTCCATTGTGCTGGCACAGCGTTGGTGCTGCCTCACTGCAGCATCCTCCATGAAAGCACCCTGTATTTGGTGAGAAACTTGCCTCTGCTTTTAGGAAGGCCCCAGCATTCATCAACTGGGGGTGCTGCAGCAGGTTGCCCAAGAGGCGGCCCCATGCTCCCTCCTTGGCTGCCTGGTCCTAGCTTATGGGATGTCACTGTCTTCCAGCCTCGGTAGGGCAGGTAGGAACGTGCTTTGGAGTCAAACCCCATCGACTCACCTCCCCTCCTGCCACACAGGTGGGCTTCTTTGGCTACGTGAGTTACACTGAAGCCATTGCTGGGAACGTCCTAATGAACTTCCCTTCCAACCTGGTGACGGAGATGATCCGAGTGGGATTCATGATGTCGGTAGCTGTGGGGTTTCCCATGATGATCCTGCCATGCAGACAGGCGCTGAACACCCTTCTCTTTGAGCAGCAGGTAAGAACCTCCTGCGTGGTGTGCACCTCTAGAACTTGCTCTTTGACTCTTTGCCTTCTGCTGCTGACCTGGGCTACAATTGTGCCTTGGTACTGTGGGACAGCTGCCTGTGTCTGACTTATGGTAGGTACGTGCTGTGCTGAGGGACAAACCCTCAACTCACACTAAAGTCGTAGGTGCTCGGTGTATGGTAACGGTGCAGCAGGAGCCCTGTGGCACTCTGCGACTCCTGCTCTGCAGAACGGTGGATCTGTGGTGCTTTGAGGGCCTTGTCCTCTTTGCAGAGGGATTTCATGGGCAGCAGTGCTGGAGTTGTGAGTCTGGTGCCTGCCCTTGCTCTGCTGCTCCCCAAGGCCCATAGCTGCTGCTTCCCTGCTCTGGTGGGGCTTTGGCTCTCATGCAGAAGTGTGACACAGTTCAAAGCCGAGGTTCCTCTCCCTCTCAGAAAGGGAGAAATGTGTCTTTGGAAACAGAGGAGCCTCCTTATTTCCTGCTGCTCCAGCTGGCATCCTTTAGCTGGCCAACTTGATCTTGCTTTGCTTTTAGCTTAAGCTTCTGTTCCTGGTCTCAGAGCTCAACCCACCCTAATTTCTTCTTGCTTCTGTGTGTGCCTGCTCGTGTCTGCTCTGTAATTACTCCTCTCATCCTTGCACCTTTGTCAGGAGCCCCCTGAGCATCCTTCTCCCCTCTGGGTTCAGATGTCCCCTTCCTCCCGTGCCTGCCCCGGCTGTTTGGTGCCGAAGCCGACGATGGAATACAGCCCTCTCCCACACGTTCACCTTTCCCAGGGTCAGATCTTCAGACAGCCTTTGTGACTATAGTTGGTCTGTCTGATTTAGACTGTAAGTCCCTTGTGGCAGTAGCGTGTTCTCCTCTGTGTATTGTACGGCACTAAGCATGCCGATGGTATTCAGTAAATAACAGTAAGAGATTGTGGGAATGTTCTGAGGCCTTTGTGTATCTGCATAAATAGAAACCTCTTAGGGCAGGAAATAAAACTTGAGCAATTTATAGCTCTGAATCCTGCCACTTCTGCCTGTGAGAAGCCCCCGGCTCTTTTCTCACATTGGGAGGGCCTGAGGATGGGGGAAGCCGATTGATGAAAGCCAGCGGGTGCAGAGCAGTGAGCACTGGAAATGCTTGGGAAGGCTTTGGTTCTTGTCTGGGCTCAGCTCCTCGAGCTCTGAACGTGCCACTTCTGCTTGCCTCTCCTATCTGTGCAGGCAGGAGAGCGGGTGCCCCATGTTCTCCAGTGTCCTCTGCACTTCCCACTTGGAGTGTGGGGATGTGATGGGAAGCAAAGGGCATCTGGAAACCCTCTGGCATCAGCTGCTTCCCAGCAGCACCCGCTCTCCTCTCTGCCATCCATCAAGCTGGTACGTGTGGTGTAACGTGGTGGCGTTGGGGGATACCTTGCCATAGCAAAGCCCTTTGACCACTCTCCCTCCTGCCTCCTCAGCTGCTTTCTCATGCCCTTGGCTTGGGGTGGCTGGGCACTGGCACAGGCAGTGGGATACATCTGCATAGGTCACATCTGGGGCAGGATGGGAGCAGCAGCTTTGGCTCCGTGCCCCCCATGACTCTCATTTGGAAGGCTCAAATGCAGTTGCATGTTAAAACTGCTCAGCCATGTCTGAGTGCCCCCCCTGCACTCTGCTCTGTGGAGACCATAGCACGGGGATGGTGAAGCTGCTGGGGTAACAGCTTAGGAGCTGTGGGCTTGTGGTGCAGGAGCTAAACTCACTTTCCCTCTCCCACCTTTTCCAGCAGAAAGACGGCACCTTTGCTGCAGGGGGTTACATGCCCCCCCTGCGGTTCAAAGCCCTGACACTGGCTGTTGTGTTTGGAACCATGGTAGGAGGCATCATGATCCCGAATGGTGAGTGAGGAGCTGGGGACAAGCTGTCTTGGCTTCTCTGCTCTCGTTGCTTTGCTCTTCTGTTGGGGTGGTCAGGCTGTCCAGAGGCTGCTGCAGCAGCCATGGAAGGGACCTGTGCTGACTTCTCCTCTTCTTCACTAGTGGAAACCGTCCTGGGCCTGACGGGTGCTACGATGGGAAGCCTCATTTGTTTCATCTGCCCAGCTCTTATTTACAAGAAGATCCACAAGAATGCGCTTTGTTCACAGGTCAGTGCTGATGCTGCTTGACAGAGCCTGGGAATGTGGTTAATTTTGACTGCTCAGCACCTCCTCCAGCCTCCCCCTCCAGTCTGCCCAGTCCAGGTGGGAGCTGTTCTGGTCAGCTGCTCTGAGCAGCGTCACTTATGGAATCCTTTAGGTTGGAAAAGACCTTTCAGATCATCGAGTCCAACTGTTCCCCCAGGACTAAAGGGCGTGCAGACAGCAGAGGAGGTGCTGGCCCCAGCGTATGTGCCCTCTGCTGAAACACCAGCTCTTTTTGTCCCTCCTGCAGCAAGTGGAGCATTCATTTGGTGCATAATATGCTGCTTCTGGTGGGCTTTGGGTTCTGTACCCACAGAATGGGAAATCCAGGCAGCCTATAAAACCTTGCTGGGCCTTAACA
This sequence comes from Forpus xanthops, assembly GCA_032466535.1. Classification (NCBI taxonomy): domain Eukaryota; kingdom Metazoa; phylum Chordata; class Aves; order Psittaciformes; family Psittacidae; genus Forpus; species Forpus xanthops. The sequence goes on from JASSUY010035464.1 coordinate 15,975, forward strand.
TCCCAGCCTGCCTGGGCTGGGGAAAGCAAACACAGCTTCTTAGTGCTGTGGTTCGTGCTGCTGCCCCTCAGCTCTGCTTTGAACCCAAGTGCCAATAAAAGGGAACACACACAGAGGTGTTGCTCCAGAGCTGTACAAAACCAGGGAGCCCGCTGGAAATTCAGCTTTTCCTTTTGCTCCAGTTTGAGTCTGCCTCCTCGGGGACTCGAACAAAGTGGCTCTTTGCTGGGCTTCGTCTCTCTTCTGCCGCAAATACAGCGCTTTGTGGGGCTGAAGTGAGTGTGTTTGGGGGCTGTTTTTTCTAACAACGACTTAATCTAGTGCCTTTTAGCAGGGCTCTGCCCCACTGTTGCCCTGCACCACAGCGCTGGGCTGGGAAGGAGTGCAGAGTCAGCAGGGGGAGAGCAGGATGTTCTGGTGGGTCCTCCGGAGCTCATGGCTTTTTCTGTCTTTAATGACTTGTGGCTTTGCAAATGTGCGGGCAGGTTTGGAGCAGGGTGGGTGGTTGCTCTTGCCCCGTGCTTTCTCTGATGCAAGGAAACAGTCCAACTTCCCAGCTCACACTTGGAATTCGGACACTTTGCTCCCAAGTTCTTTGACCGAACCCTCATGCAGGAGCTGAAATGCCAGCCTGGAGCTGGTAGGAAACAAAGAGCACTTTCAGGAATCGCTTTCTATTCCGCCTCAGCCAGAGTGTTTCTCTGCAGTGCCTTGAAACGGCACTTGGGATGTGCTGAGCTCTTGGGCTGGCCACCCCGAGGCGACTGTCAGCTGCCTGGCCTTGGACACTGGTGCATTGAGTGTGTGTGACCCAGAGCTTGGTCATGAGGCTGCTGAAGATGTTTGTCCTGTAGGAAGGCCCACACAGGAGCAAGGCCTTATCTAAAGCATCGCTCCCTAGGTTACCCTGGTGCTGCAGGCTCTTCAGCCTTGAACGATCCATCACCTGCCAGGTTTGCATGCTTACTCTGACCGATGCTCTCAAGTGCTGCATCGAGGGCACGACTGCCTTGGGGAGCACCCTGGGCTGCACAGCACCTCCGGAGCTGGATTCAGAGCCCACCCGCTCCTTCCTCTGGGGCTTTGGCAAAGACTCATTTATTCTTCCCCTGAAGCTCTGTCTTTGGTCTCCTTCATTCCTGCTTTTCTTTGATCAGGTGCTCCACTCCATCAGCCTATGCTCCTGTGAAACATGGCAGTCAAGGGGGAGAAGAAGCCAGCCCTGGGCAGAAGCTGTCCCTCGCTGCCTTTCCCTGTCTGAACAACATCCATGTATGTTCTCCCTCCATCCCTCCATCATCTTTAGCTCTTTCCAAAGCAGCAGACCTTCTCAAGGCCAGCTTTTACGCTTGCCTGAATTATCTCCTCTGTTATGGTGCTGCTTCTGAGAACCAGCTGCTCTTATCAGGCTGAAGCAAAGTCCCGTGTCGAGCAGCTTATGGGGCTGGCGAGATGTGGAGCTCAGATTTACCGAGCTGGGAAGATGGGGCTGTAAACAGGAAAGTACCACTAAAAGTAGTGAAAAGGGCTCCAGGGGGAGGGACTTGGGCAGTCCCAGTGGGTTAATCATTGCAGCGGCCAGGCTGGGGTTGACTTGGTTCAAAGTCTTGTTGCTTGGGAGGATGATCTGGTAACAGAGCAGTTAAAGAGGCTGAAGCCAGGCAGGCAGTGCTGTGGAGGAGCTGGGGGAGAGCATTCCCTTTCTGGTGGTTAAGCATAGAGTGTGTTCCTGTAAAGGTGCAGATCTGTGTCCTGCTGCCCTCCGGGAGCCTCGAGCAGGGGGCACAGAGTGAGGTTTGGCAGAGAACGGCTGAAGGTCGCATCGAGGTCTGTAAACAGAGGGTTTAACTTCCAACAGGAAGGTGTTGGCTTCCCAGTGTTGACACAAGCGTGTCCGAGAGGCCCCTCCTAGGGAGGCTGGAGTGGCTGTTGTCCCAGTTGGGGAAGAGGAGCTGCGGAGAGGCTGCTGCAGGTCAGGAAGTGACCCCTGGGTCTCTCGCTCCTGTGCGGATGGAAAAGATTCCCCTCTGCCCTCCCCTGGTGGAGCCATGGCCAATGCACCTTCACCACAGGCACTTCAAACACAGCACCTCTGTCACAGCGCAGCAAACCAGGGCTCTGCATTCCTTTGCCATGACTCTGTGTCCAGCCCAGCTCCGAGGGCAAAGCAGTGCAGTTTGAGGGTGCCATTCCTCCGCACTAACGCAGGTTTTCAGCCCCTGCTGTGGTCAGGGGATGGTGGGAGCTGGGGACGCTGCTGTACAGAGCTGGAGCTCTCTGCTGGGAGGAAGAGGAGCTGAGGGAGAGGAAGCAGCAGAGGAAACAGCCGCGTAAACTTCCTGTCCTGAGTTCCTGTCCGTGCTCAGAGTGCTGCTCTCGGGGCGCAGGCCCTGCCTGGCTGACCCTGCTGCAGAGGCTGCAGCATCTCCTCACTGGGAGTCACAGAATCCCGGCCTGGTTTGGGTTAAAGGGACCTTGAAGCTCCTCCAGCTCCAACCCCTGCCATGGGCAGGGACACCTTCCATAGAGCAGCTTGCTCCAAGCCCGTGTCCAACCTGGCCTGGAGCACTGCAGGGATGGGGCAGCCACAGCTTCTCTGGGCACCCTGTGCCAGCGCTCAGCACCCTCACAGGGAAGAGCTTCTGCCTAAGAGCTCCTTTCAGCCTCCCCTCTGGCAGTTAAAGCCATTCCCCTTGGGCTGTCCCTGCAGACCCTCATCCAAAGCCCCTCTCCAGGTTTCCTGGAGCCTCTTTAGGCACTGGAGCTGCTCTCAGGTCTGCAGGTTCTCGGCTCTTCAGCTGAGCTCTTTGGGGGTAGGTGTCTTCTCTGCCTGCCGCTGGTTCCTTGAGCCACCACATCCTGCAGCCGAAGCCCCCGTTCCTTTGCTTGCCAGATTAGCCTCGGTGGTCCCTGGGTTACAACTGCCTGGTTTTCCATGTCATAAGTGTCTCAATGAAATGAAGCCACATTGTGGACTTCCTTATTGTCAGCTGCTGATATTGGGTAAGGAGGAGCTGTGCTGATGCAGGGATGAAGGTTCAGGGGCACCCCAGCCTGCCTCTGCCTGCCTCTTCTGCCTGTACCCATCTGGAGATGAACTCGGTTGTTAAACGCTCCAAGGGGGTTGAGTCGAAGGTGGTCGAGCCTATGGTTCCCCACTGCGATAGGAAACAACACAACTCCTTATACCATTCACTGTTTGCAGGCGTTTCCTACAGTTCCCTCCTCTCCCACGTTCCCTCCTGGTTCCTGTGGCACCAGAACAGATCCTCTTTGTGGAAGCGCTCTTCCTCTCCGCTGTCATTGCTGCAAGAGGCCAGAACAGTCACAAACCCGTTTCACTTCTGTTTCCTTTGCAGCATCCCTAAGGTCTGCCCTCTGCTCCCTGGCCACGCTGCTCTCCCTTGCCCGGAGCTGCTTCACGTCCTGCCAGCCTTTTCCTTCCGAAGGCATCTGTCTGTCTGCAGGGCTCTGCTGGGAATGGGGTCTCCTGGTCCCAAAGCACTGACCTGGCTTCTGGGTGATCTCCTTCAGCACAGGGAAGGAGAGGAAAAGGAGGAAGAAGAGGAGAGCCTTCGCCTCTCTTCCCTCCCCTGGATGTGCAATGTTTTTACTTGGACAGGGTTGGAGCAAGCTGCTCTAGTGGGGGGGGGGGGTAGGAACTTGATGAGCTTTAGGTTCCCTTCCACCCCAAACCGTTAGTGATTCCACAAATCTCCTTTCCATCTCACTTCTCTCCTTTATTTTCAGTATTCAACCTCTGTAGCAGTGCTCCCATGATCCTGCTTCTCCTTCCACTGAGCAGCATCCTTTTGTTGTGCTTTTTGGGACTCTTGGTGTAAGCGCTGCAGGGTAAGGATCAGAGGGGGAAGAGGTTGAGTCCCACACGCCATGGTCCTCTCTGGGCATCGCAGCCTAAGCCAGGAGCACCAGTACTCTGGTGTTGCACTGCTCACGGAGCCCTTCCTTCTGCAGGACCCAGATCCTGGCTTTCTGTTCTCTTCTGTTTGGTCCCAGCTCTCTGGAGCTCAATGAGTTCCTTCCTGCAGCTCCAGAGCTTCAGGACTCGCGGGTGGGCATCTCTTTGAAAAGCTGAGAAGTTTTAAACAGCTCCTTGGAAACCTCTCTGGGCTGTAAACAGGTTGGGCACCTCTGTTCTGAGCCAGACCTGATCTCCTGGTCTTCTAATGTGGAAACACCAGGGAATGAGGTTTTGCAGCTGGCCTCGTGTGCTGCATGCGTTTCCCCATCTTCACATCCTGCCCGCTTGCTTTGGGCCTGGCTGCTACAGGAGTTACCTTTTCAACAGCTTCCTCACATCCAAATAGAACCCTCAGCAGAAAGGTACTGGTTTGCTCTTTTAGGCCTCTTAATTTTCCCTCCACTCCCTTGTATTGAGGTGTGTAATTGCACCAAGCTTGGAACTGTGTGGAGACTCTGGTTGCATGAAGAACGCCCTACAGAGCACTTCTGGTTGTGTCACTGTGCTAATCAAAGCTCCTCTCATTGTGCAGATTATCCTCTGGATTGGCCTGGGAATACTGGTTATTAGTACCTACACCACCTTGTCTGCCTCTGAGGACCCCCCTGTGAAGACCGAGGCGATGGGCTTGGAGCACCTGGATGGAGAGGAGAATGGAATAGACCAGGATTTGGTCAAAATCCCAGGTATGTGTCTGCTTGAGTTGTGCTTCCCAGCCCTTTCCCAATTCCACCTCTGCAATTTAGATGTATATATTTCATATACATTATATATATAAAGAGCTTGTGATGGAAGCAGGGTCAATTCCATGCATCTTCACAGCATCCTGGGGATTTTCCCAGGATCAGCTGCAGTTCTGCCTTCTGGAAAAGCTCCTATGGTACCTTGGGGGAGTTGTTCCTTTGGAAAGGGAAAGGAGGGTGCAGGGGCTGGGGTCCTCAGTATGGGCAGAGCATCAATTCACTGCTGGGGGTGATAATTCAGCTCTTGGGCAGAAGCAGTTCCCTGTGAGGGTGCTGAGGGGCTGGCACAGGGTGCCCAGGGTGACTTCCCCATCCCTGCAGTGCTCAACGCCAGGTTGGACACAGGGGCTTGGAGCAAGCTGCTCTATGGAAGGTGCCCCTGCCCGTGGCAGGGGTTGGGACTGGAGGAGCTTTAAGGTCCCTTCCAACCCAAACCATTGCCTGGTTCTATTCTGAGCGGCCACCCAGTGCTGCTTTCCCTCTTCCTGCCAGCACGTTCTGCACCATTCCAATCCCAGCCACTCACTGCGCTCAGGGGTATGTCAATTTATGGGAAGTGCCTGTTTTTTTTTGGTGGTGAGGATATAAATTTGGGCAGGGTTGGAGCACTGACAAAGGCTGTGATTGCGCCTCAGCTTTGTTTACTGGTCCATGTTATTTATTGTGTGTTTGCTGGGACCATTGATGGAATTACAGCTGCAGGCTCCCAGCAAGGCCACTGCTGGCAGGTGTCTCCTGACCCCTTTCTCCTGCTCCTTCAGTTCATTGTTCTTCGGGTCTGCTCCTCCTTTGCTTTTGCTGGTTTTGTTCTTTGAGGGCCTTGAAATATCCTCGCAGTGCCTGCGGATGGATGGGAGACGGAAGGGTCGTCTCTCCTGGAGATTATCCTCCCTCCTGCTTGTTGGCTGTGCTCCTGCTGAGCAGCTTTGAGTGTCTCTGAGACACCGGTGCTGCCGCCGATAACATTCACTCCTGGGCTGCTCCATCCCTGGCAGCACAGGGGCTTTTATGCCTTGGTGCTCACGGTTTACACGCGGCATGCACGTCTTCCCAGGCACTGGGATGCTCGTGAACTCTGGAGCAGAAGATGCTCTCAATCCCTTAATCGAGCACACTCAGCAGGGCCGGGAGGGGGGGATGCAATTGAATTCTTCCATCTTGCTTAATTTTGGAGCAGTAATGGCCGAAGAACAGCTGCTTGTTTCAGGAGGAGTCGCTAATGACATGTGTTCGTGTGGCTGGGAGCATTAAAGGAGGCCCATAAAGGATGGTGTCTGCTGGAGGTTGCTACGTCTCTTCTCTCTGTGAGCCAGGTTGGCAGAGCAGGACACCAGTGCCTAATGATTGCATGGTGCAGCAAGCCCTCTGTACCCACCGTGTGTGCCTGGAGCTCGTCAGCATTACCCTTATTGCCTGGGACTTGATGCTGGATGAAGGAAAGAAGGTGCTTTTAGTGCCTTTGGGCCGTAAACCTCCCAGGGAGGAGCTGTACAGCTCCTCGTGCACCGTGTCTGCTGCCTTTCGAGTCTGATGCAGTGCATTTTGTAGCTGGGGGCTGCTGGTTCTGGACTGGGTGCCTTGTCCCCTGAGAAGGAGGAGCAGGATGGTGCAGGGGTGATGGAGCTAGGCAGAGGATGAGGGACAAAGACCTGCTAAAGTGGGTCCAGAGTAGGCCATGGAGATGCTGCAAGGGCTGGAGCAGCTCTGCTCTGGAGCCAGGCTGAGAGCTGGGCTGGGGCAGCCTGGA
>JASSUY010035465.1:0-12440 GCA_032466535.1 Forpus xanthops
TCTGTCAGCCTGACCCAGGCTCAAGGGAGGTGTGCTGCCTACCGGGAGCTCAGATCAGGGATGCTGCACAGAGGCTGTGTTGTGGGCTGGCTTAGGGACCGAGGGCATGGCTCGTTAGAGGTTCTGAACAATCCAGGCTTTGATGAGTTAGAATATATTTCAAACCGTTAAGAGTAACCATAGATAAGTTAAGCATCAACCCTTGTAAACCTTTACGGGTACTGCTGAGCACTTCTTCCAATGCAGGCTGGCCACCTGTGTCAGAATGAGTGTGAACTTTAGTAAGTACAAGAGCCTGAGACTCATGCAGTGTGGGGGGGCAGAGCCTCTGCGGGGACACCTGCAGAGAGTGAGCTTGCCACCTCTCACTGCAATGATGCTGCTTGGAGCTGGTTTTGTAATTGTCTTTACAGGGGTGTTGCACCACATTTTATGTATATAAGACCATGTAATTAGAAGAATGTTAGCTGCATAAATGTATTGGTGTAACTTAGCATAAGTGTTAGGCCTGACCGCAAGTCATGATGAAACTAAGCAAAGTAAGAGTTAAGAAGAAGCTGTAAATAAGCTGTCCTTGGGCAGGCTGGAAAGTCCCGAATAATTGCAGGATTCTCATAGAGGAGAGATGAAGGGAGCTGTACGTCTGCAGAATGTCCTGAGAGACAGAGAAGAAATGAAGGGAGTTGAACACCTGTGAAACATCCCGAGAGCTAACCTTGGAATCCAAGAAGCAATGAGAAAGAACTATCCAAGTAACAATTGGACTTATGCCCATGGACAGCAGCCATTAGTCAGTGATAAGTAAAAATAGAGTGTGGACAACAAAGGTGTTTATTACAGCATATAGATTTGGGTTTGTAGCGGAATGGAGTTTGTTCTATCACTCATATTGAGCTAACTGCTCCGCCACCACCCTCTGGACTCTTTGTCACTACGGGTGACCCTCACCCTCCGTTGGGAAACCCTTATCCCCGGAGCAAACCGCAGCAAGGCTGCCTGCTGTAGTCGGTCCCACTGACTATTACCCGCTTCTAGTGATCCATGTGGGTGCTACTGATATTGACAGCAGTAGCCCAGAGAACATAAAGAAGGACTACAGAGCTCTGGGAGAGGTGCTTAGGAGAGCATCTGGGGGTTAGGCAGCACAGAGACATAAACACAGACCTGGTTCTCTTGAAACTAGTTTAGATTTAGCCACAGTAAACCTAGAATTGTGTTTAAAACCATTTGAGAGGTTAGTGTCGTAGAATCATGGAATAGTTAAGAGTTGGAAAGGACCGTAAGATCATCTATCTAGTTCCAACCCTCCTGCCATGGGCAGGGAATATCTCATACTAAACCATGTCATCCAAGGCTCTGTCCAACCCGGCCTTGAATACCACCAGCGATAGTGCATTCACAACTTCCCTGGGTAACCCATTCCAGCACCTCAACACCAGGACAGTAAGAATTTCTAAACTTCCCGTTTTAAGTTTTAACCCACTACCTCTTGTCCTACCACTACAGTCCCGAATGAAGAGTCCCTCCCCAGCATCCTCACAGGCCCCCTTCGGATACTGGAAGGCTGCTGTGAGGCCTCCACACAGCCTTCTCTTCTCCAGGCTGAACAAATCCTGAACTGGTATTAACTCAGCAAGAATGGGGAGGCAGGTCCAAGTGACGGGGATTCTCCCACAGCAGGAGCTAGCCCACTCTAAAACATAAGACAGACTCTGGGGAAGGCAAGTTCCCATCTGGCCCTTCCAAAGAACTGGGAAGGAAAGCGGGATTCAGCGTTTCCGCAGCAGCACTGGGTGGGTGGAAAGCTTTCAAGGCAGACCGTGCCTGTAGAAAGCCAAAGGTGCAGACTGTGTCCTTATGGTACAGGCAAACTCAGCATCCTTTCCTGTGGACCATCAAGACAAATGCTTTCATGTACAGCCCCCCCAACCCCCACCCCGTATCTGTGTCCAGGCTTCTCCCTGGAAAAACATAAACCACTTCCCACGGGCAAGATGTTATCTTGGTGTTAAAAAGTCACATCTGCCACACAGCTCCTAACAGGACTTGCATGACAAACACGTGAAGAGCAGCACATTCATTTCCAGAGCTCATGTCAGAAATCCAACAGCTCAGAGCAAGGGGTTAACAGTTACAGGCAGCACAACACAACGTACTTCACAATCACATCTCAGAGTTAACTGGAAAACGTTTGCAAAACTAACCATGCAAGAAGTGAATGAACAGCAGCACCCGTTCCAGCCAAGCAATAGTTAGCTTTATTGAGTTTTGCAACACTGCATCAAACCCAAGAGAAATTAGAAATCCTTTCTGTTTCTTAACACTAGCCATTTCTCAATGAAAATGTGATTACATTTAATGATATGGAGAGAAAACCAAGGAACAGGAGCAAGAATAAAGTTAGACAAGATGCAGAGCCAGCGTCCCCTTCATGTACACTGCCTGGTGTCAGAGCCATGGAGCTCTCAGAAGTGCTGCTAAATTTTCTCAGGTCAGTGTCAGGGACTGAATCCCAGGATGCAGCATCTGATGAATCAAATACACCGTGGGTTGCTATGAACCGTGCTGTACTTTTGAACTCACATTTGGATGTCTTCAGTGGGACAGAAAGGGACTTATGAGGAAAGTTCAGGTTAATCAAACACATTTCCCCTCCGTCTGCCTCAGTAAAGCTTAGTACAAATGTTAAGCATAATTCATTTTCCCTACTAGTTCCACAGAAAAGATCAGCGTGCAAGATCTGATACAGCATCAGTAACACCTCCTGTCCCTGAAACAGCTCTGGCCCCCCTGCTTAGTTCTGTGCTTGCTTCATTACGTGCATAAGATGAAAACATAGGAATAGCCACAACTAAAACTACAGGAGACAAGAATGCTCTGACACTGCTTGTAGACACTGGTGTGTGCAACTGCTAACATACACCGAGTTCAGTACACACTGCCAAGCAACTGTTTTGAGGAAGCTTTTCAGCATTAACAGCTAAGTTTCTTCAGTAAAGAATTCCATTATAAAAACCATCCCCTTCCTGCACGAGGAAGGACTTAAGGTAGTGTGTGCAATTGTGTAATGGTGACAGTTGTCTGTTAGCAGCAGTACTGCTGTGGTACATTGGCTCAGAAGACAGGTGAACCACCTCTAACTCCTCATTAACTCCGTTTCAGAGCTATGGCTTATGTTTCTGAATGGCACATAGCACCACCTAAAGAATGTGAGGAAGGCAAAAAGGTATTAGGCAAGCAATCATTCCTGAAACTTCAAGTGATCATTCATTTATTCCTTTGAGGCAGACTTGCACTCTCCTCCTCTCTCATTTCCAGAGGCTTCCTAGTCTTCATAGACCTGGTGCAACCCAGTTAAGAAACTTCATAGCAACTTCAAACCCAAGGAAACAAGCCTGGAAAAGAGAGAACATACAGAACACATAAGTATTCTAAAAACCTGATTCAAACTGTCCTTCAAATGCAGCACTATGCACACCTGATGGGGCTGATGTGGGAGGAGAAAGAGAAGAAAAAACGTCTTGGACCAGAGGCAAGAATTCTACTATATCCCTCCACAAAAAGACACAACTACTCTGTGCCGTTCATTATTTACTGAAGGGGAAGCTGGTCTAAACCACGGATTTCTGTCTTCTACTGGATGTAGGGTCAGCAGAGAAAGACTATCAGAGAAAGTCAACAAAAGGCTTTCACACAAAGCTTTGAAGAAAGGTTTATTTGCTGTTCCTCCTAGACTAAGGTACATTTTTAGAACCAAGATACTAACACCTAAAAGCACCTGCAGAGACAAGAATCTCACTGAAATGGTACAACACTGACCAGCCAGTTCTCTCCTCTGCAGACTGCAAATGTTCCCTGTGAGCGGCCATCCCCAAACCCAGCTGGGATCACAATTTACTTACTGCGTTAGCAGGAAATGCCCGTATCATTACGGCTGTGAAGCCCTTATACAGAGATGTGACTCCTTCCTCTCTGATAAGCTCTCTCAGCACATCTCTAAAGCCATTTGGGTATTTTCCTGGAGGAGCTGAAAGGGATGCAAAACACAATAGTAGCTGTGTGGTGGTCACAAGCATATATTTAACAGCCCAGGATTTTCAACAGGTTCATACTGCTGCACCATCTAGGTGACACGGAATCCAAGCACTGCTTAAGCTGTGCTGTGACAACATCTGCCCAGGAATATTGTCTCTCTCAGTCAAAAGCAAGCAAGCAAACAAAGACATCTTACTACAGGCTCAGTAAACACAAGGGAGGTGCTCACCACCACCACAAAGAATCTACATCAAGTCCACCAAACCACCTAAAAAGCTAGGAACATACTTGGGTTCTTCACACGTGTCTCAAGCTCAAGACACGCTCCTTCCCAGATGCGTGCTCAGATGGCATCTTCCATTGCTGCCCATCCCATGCCCAAAGCAACCACACTGAGCATGGTTGTGACAAGCTGACACAAAACTCACCAGTCTGGAAACGGGATTTCAGCACGTCTGGTGGAATGGCAACTGCCCAGTTGAAGATCCCAGCCAGGCCCCCAGCAAAGAGGATCCTTGCCGCACTGAGGTCATTCACACTGTGAAGGGATTGGGGTGGGAGGAAAGGAAAAAAAGAAATCAAAACCAGAGAAAGTTAAAAAAGAAGTGAATTCTCATCTGTTTTCACTAAGGTGACAAAGAGGCAGCCCAGATGAGAGCCAGCAGGCAGCACAAAGCTGCAGACACATATAGAGCACTGAATCCGAGCAAGATTCCCAAGAAATTAGAGCTTTGTGGGCAAAAGTACCAACTCCACCCTACAGGTTCCTTCAGCAGCACACAACAGCTCGTCTGTGAAAAAACTAAACAAAAGACCCAACAACAAAAATCCCCTGCTCTGTGCACACGTAAGGGTGAAAACAAAGACACGTGAGGTATTGCTGACTTGGCTAGTAAGATCCAAGGCTCAAATCTGAGAGAACCTCAGAATACACTTTTGGTTGTCAGTTAACCCCAGCCCAAAGCAGCCCAACTCACAAGATGAGCAACCACTTGATTTGTTTTGATGATGCTGCTCTAAATCTCTTTGTGTCTGGGGAGATCTGCCAGCAGTGCCTGGGAAGTCCAGGCAATGATGACTGCGAGGTCTCACTAACCTCTTTCCCTCAGGGGTCAGAATGTTCTTCAGCCACTCATATGTCATGAAGTACATTCCACTGGCTGGGACATCTGGTGGGTAAACAGCAAAGACTATGAGTAGTGCGAAAGGAAGCTTAGAGGCAGAGCAGCCCCATGCCACCTCAGCACCACCACTGAGCACATCCTGATTCCTCTCTGAACCTCCTCCACAAACCAAATCTTCTGTTGCTCTGGACAGAGGAGCCTGAACTTTCCAATGGAGAGCAGGTGCTATAGGCAAGAACAGGGCACCCTTTCATAAGCACTTCTACAAGCAGCCTTTCAAGTCAGACTGTAACCTGCCCACTGGCTGTTAAGCTAATGATGAGACAGCTCTAAGCTTTCTTACTTACTGCACAGCAGATGAGAGCAGTTCAGGAGCTTTGGGAGCTTTGCACATTATTTGTTCTAATAATTCTATTGTGTTTTGTTTTTTTTTTAAGGTACTCCCACAGCCCACTCTTAGCTCATGCCTGAACTGGAGAAGCAGCCTGAGTTACGTTGCCAGAGTTACACTGGTACCTCCTACACTTCCATGAGAAGCAGAGGATAGAACAAATTCCTGAACTGGGATATCAAAGCACAGAAATTGGGAAATGTTGCCCCAGTAGAGGGAACACTCTTACACCTTTCAAAGAATGAAGTACCGAAACACATGAAAGATTGTGTCTGGCACAATTGCTTCTGCTGTTGTTTGAGAGGGGTCTGCGTAGAAAGCAGAACTGCTGCAATCACCCCTTCAAAAGCAGCATGATACAGCAATGGACAGTCACAGGCCTTCTCCAAGGAAGGAAAAAAAAAAAGGAATACACAAAGCCCACTTCTGTATTTGTCTTTGCTCTTTGTTCTCTCTGCTCCTCTCCAGAAGTCTCTCATTTCTTTTGGCTTCTCAGGTCTTAATCTACATCTCCCCGATCCTTGTCATCTAATCTCTTCCTCACTCACTGAGGATCTCATATTTATTTCTCAGTCCCTTTGAGGCATTAGAATAGCTCTGCAGACTGCAAAACAAGAAAGGAGTGTGACACAGCATCTTCAATTGTCTGAAGGGACAGCAAGATCTATGATAATGTCAGGCTTCCTCTCTTAAAGTACCCCATGCAGAAGCAGCATGATGATATCCCCATCAGTTACCTCTCATGAGGGTGAGCACGGTCCCCTTGTACACGCCACGAATCCCAGCCTCACGGTACAGCTGTTTTGCACAGTCCAAAGAGCCACTGTATTTAGTTTCACCTGTAGCTGCCTGGATCTGAAGGATTAAGGTAATAGTTTCTGACTAGTGAAGGTTTCTGGCTGGTGAACAGTGATTCAGCTAATAGTTAGAAAGCCATGTGCATGTTTCCAGACAGGACGGAGCACATACTCGTCCCACAGGCACTCCTGCACATGAAACCTCTGGGTCGTTTCCTCAAACAGCTCTCTCACATTCAAGCTGAGGATTTGTATTTTCCCATAGTATAAGCCTGATTCAACTGAAGTCTTTTAGGTAATTCTACATTTGCACTGACAGAAAGTCACCTTCAATTTGTATGTGTAGAAAAGCTTCCAGTATAGCCTCATGTCACTATTTCATGTGTTTTGGAATGCATTCCTTAGTTCTGCATTGGGAACCTGTTGAGGTAACATTTCTATTCTGAAAAAAACCCAGACTTTTCCAGACTTTGAAGTGGACCAGGCCATCCGCCAATGCCAATATTAGATAGCATAAGGCTTGTGCTCTGTGAAACGGCTAGAGCAATGAGTGCTGTGTGTACTTATACTGTCAAGGTGAGTTTGTATAATACTTCTTCGTGACACAGTTGCATTAAATGACAGTTGTCCCCTGTCAGAAAACAGAAGAGAGTAAATACACTAACCAAAGAAGTTCCTGGTACGGAAAGACAAGACCCCTAAAGTTAAATCCCGATCAGCACCATCCAGTGCCTTACCTGTAAAAGGCACTTGATTCTCTCTCCTGGAGCCATGATTACTGTTGTGAACACACCTGACAACATGCCAGCAGCAAACAGCTGAGGGTATCTGTCCGAGGAAACAGAAGGGACATTGACACACACAGTACATAAGAAATGAAGGGCAGAAAGATACCTGTTATCACCAGATTACGCTGTTCCACACAGTAGTAGCGGAACTAGAAATGCATCCATCACTTCTGATCAGTGCAGAAGTGCCTCATCAATGCGTAATTAGAGCTAAACATTTAAGCTCCCTAGGATTCAACATACTGCTTCCCACAGCAACCATAACTCAGCTCTTCATATCCGCTGCATTTGTTAGTATTCCTTATACTTGCATATTTTTACTACAGCATTCCCCATTTGTTTTTATTCCCAGCACTCTCTTCCTCCTCCAGTCTCCCACACTTCTCAGTGACCCCGGCTTCCACACGTATTCCTACTTGTGCAACCAGGAGCCTCCTTTCTGTAACCTCTCAGTCCCTCACTCCAGCCTCTGCCAGCTTCGGTGCTGTCATCCCAATCATTCCGCATCTGTTTTCGCATGGCAAAGTCTCTGTGACAGAAATTCCTCACAGAAGTATCATAAACTTTTCTTCAAGTCCAACCTCCTGCTACCTCCTCTAGTAAGATGACCTAACATCTCAATTTAACTGAATTCCACACCTCCTGCTTCTCTTCACTTGCTCAAGAGATGGCATCCTATTCAGGTTTTCTAATTCTTCCACCTTCCTTTACTCTTAAATTCCCATTAAATCTTCCCAACCATTCAGACCTCCCTCCCTACTCCACATGCACCTCCCGCTCAAACTAAGCTTTGAGTTTTCTAGCTGACCTTGGGATTAGTCAGGCCTAGAAAAGATGGAGCAAAACCCGAGGAGCCTATCCTAACTCCTTCCTTCCAAATCCTCCCTGCATTGGGAACCACTGCCACTCTGCCTGTCTCCAGACCTGTAACCATGGTGCTAAGAGTCTGACCTTTATTTTTAAGCCTCATGTCCCAAGCACACTATACCTTACTGTGTCAAGTCTGCACTCACAGCACAGTTAGACACAACAGTTCCACCATCTATTTGTTCTTTCTCTCCCACTGTTCTGCTTGAGAGGAGTTCCACATAAAGACCTAAAAACCTACACTGCCCTTCTCCGGCTTTACTTTGTAAAGCTTCCCTTTGGTACGATGCATATAAAACACAAGGAACCAAGGCAATTAGGCTGCTGGAAATAAGCCCATGGTCCATTTGTTTCCTTTGTACTGCCCACTCCGTACTGTCCCCTTGGTCTTAGCCTTCAGCCTTGTCTGCATGAGGACACGAAAACAGGGGGTGAACATTGCCCCAGCATCTCAGCACTGCTCCCTCTGAGCTACCTGAGCAGAGGAAGTTTACTCTGCCTCAGCAGTGGTTAGTACTGCAGAGCCACATGCACAGCCACACACCTGGGCAGGCAAGGCTCCAACAGAAACCACATCTCTGCACCCCACCACACGTGGCTCAACACAGCGGACTCCCGATTCCTGACTGAGCTCCTATGTACTGCACAAATAATAGAATATAATGTTGCTAAGATACAGCTCTGTTCCTGTAGAGCTAGAAATCATAACTAGTTAACGGAGCACTTTATGGGTGGGGGGCTTTTTTCATGCCTAAGTTAGCATGCAGAAAACCACACAATGTTTTCTTAGCTTCCTACCTCTTTTCCAGAACCTTAGACATGCCTGAGAGAAGGGCTGCTCGTAAACATCTCCCTTCAGAAACTAGTAATAAAACTTTTCTGTGGCTGTTACTATATCCTGAAGTAAGGACACAGCAAGAGTCACAGCTAAGAGGGGAACTGGAACCAGTACTGTGAACGCAAACAAGACTGCTTTGCCATGAATTTATTTCACCCATAGCTTCTGTTAGTAGCAAGACTGTTGGTAGGCAATCACTATAGAGCTCATACTGTACCCATCTAAACCGGAATTGTTCCTTAATGGCTCTTTCTTATGCAGAAAGGGAACTGTGCAGCACCTGCCCACACGCTGTCTGTTTTTAGCCTGTGCTATCAGTCCCACGCTTCCAGAAGCATTTAAACACGAGTGGTTTAATTTTCAGAACTATACTTATAACCTAGGAAAGGAGACAAATTTACATCACACTCAACATGCAACAACGCAGCAGCCTGCAAGAGCCTTGGAGTGCCTTTCCCAACTGTCTGATTAACTCAGAAACTCACGTCAAAACATCGTCGGGTTTTCTCTGCTGGAGCCTTTTTCCCAAGCCAAATCCAAAGAAGCACACAGCAAACATGGGTGTCACTCCGATAATAGGAGCTGCCATTCCTCTGTATAAGCCTCGGACTCCCTGCAAGAAACAGTATCATAGGAATTAATTGGTTTTGCATAGACTTTGCACACACCAACTTACTGAGAGGAAAAGAGCTACAATACAGTCCCAGTCATACAACCAAATTAATCTCAGAAATAATGGTGTCTGTTGTTCACTTGTAATGATAATGTTTAGCTGAGGCTCAGGGCTGTTACAAGGGAAAGCTGTCCTTCCTGGACTGGTCATCCTCTACTTATATCTCAAGTATGAGGAGATTAAGTTAAAAGCCCTAAGGATTATGTTGAAAGTCTTCTGTCATTCGTAAGTGTGCTTTATTAATAACTCATCAAACGCAGTAGTGTAAGATCTTGACACTGAGCCCAAAAACACTGGATTCACCCTTTAAATAAAGGAAGAGCCAGAGAGACCAACCTGAACAACTTCACTCCCCACACAAACTCAGTTTGAAATGAGTTCAAGAACAAACTGGGCTTTTTTCCCTTCCCCAAGTCAAAACCTTTTCAGCATACAAATTTACACTCCTGATGTTTCCCTTCAGCAGGCTGCACACATGGAAAAATATCTCATGCAGGCCCAGCAGCAGCAGTTATTTCATTTCGCTTGCTTTTGAACTGAACGTTTTCTAACAGAAAGGAGCTATCTTTCTAGATAAAGGCTAGATGCACAAATTAAATATTTGCTGGTCTGTTCACCCCTTTCTTTTCTCTCCCAAAATACATTACTGTATCTCAGTATGTGTCTGTACTCTTATAGGCACAACTGACTGTAATGAAACTGGATCTGGCTGAGAAAGATCAGACGCTCCTGTTCAACCTTCCCATGAGCAGTTCCCTGTTTCCATTTCCCCCAGAGAGAAACAAAAGGCCTTGGCAGGGACGTTTAACAGTTTTCCTCATAGAAACTGATGAGCGTTGAGTAGGAGTTGAGAGGCAGCATTTCTTTGAGCTTCACATCACAAGGCTATTATTACAGTTCAGCTCTAACGTCCGTGCTTCAGCAGGGGTGTTAAAAAACAGAGGAGATTCAGGGCTAGAACAGCATTTCAGTGCTTTGTGGGAGAGACTAGGGAAGCAAGCTTTGTTGTGGTTGCATAACCACCTGTTAATACCACCAGGAAAGAAGATTTTGGATATGAGGCAGATCTTAGTTACCCAACAAGATCCAATGGTTAGAAATCAGACTTCAGACTACTAAACCAAAAGTGGGGCTTTACAGCCATTGTTTCCAAGTGGTAAATAGCTGCTGGGAAAACTTGTGAAGCAGAAAAATAGATTCTATGTCACGTACAAGACTTTAAACCAAGGCTGCCTGTCTGTCTAAAACCAAAATAGACTATGGCTCAATCACATGATATGGCTGATTCAGGAGCGAAAACCACTGTCTACCTTCTGAAAACTGAACAAAACTGCTACAACTGTCCCTCGGTTATCAAAAAACAAATAGAAAAAGAAATAAAAAGGCCTATTAATGCTCCTCTGCCTTCTTGTAGATGGTATAACACATTATAGAAGAAAGTATAAACACTACTTGGATCAACAAAGTTGATATCCTGCCTATATCAGCATTTCCAGAGACAACTCCAAATACCAAAGACAGCAAGATTCCATTGACTACAACAACAAAGCTGGCAAACAAATGCCAACACTCACTCCAGCCTATAACTTTAGGCATTAATATCATGCTATTTTGAACCAAAAGCATTTAACAAAATAGAGACATACACGTGGAGGTAATGTGGATGCCAAGTATTCCACAAGTTTTGTAATCCACTTATAAGCTAGGATTGGAACCAGTGCAACTGGCAACCCCTGAATAGTGCAGTCTCCAGGAGGGCAACATTCCCACGATGCCATTCCTGCCACACACACAAACAACTGATGTTTTTGGCAGGTGCTGCAGATGAGATGCTAACACTGTACCTCTCCAACCAGAGTCTTTCTGAAGCAGTCAAAGGTCCCAGAATAGAGCGAAGGCTGACCAGGCTGTGGCTTTGGCTGGGTCTGCAGTCTGACCTAGTGCGATGGGATATGAAAACAATATTTTATTACATATTACTATCTAAACTTTAATTCTGAGAATATCTCTAGATGAAATATACCCCTGGAAGTGCTCAAGGCCAGGCTGGACAGGGCTTGGAGCAACCAGATCTAATGGAAGGTGTCCTTGCCCAAGGCACGGGGTTGGACCTGGATGAGCTTTAAGGTCCCTTCCAGCCAAAACCATCCTATGATATGATCATATGACTGTTGCACAATAAGCTTTGTGACCAGACTTCATGATGTTGTTTACACTGATTTCACCCTTTGCAGAAGAGATGAGATTGGATTTTAATGTATTTAATTATTAACATATTCAATGAATTAATTCCTGAGATGACATCAGGATAACAACCCCATCTCAATACCTGAGAGCTGATGTCGTGTCACTGCTCCACTTCCTCACACATTTGGTGCTTGGGTACACCCTCCTCCTGTGCCCTATTTGTCTCCATGTGTCTGCCCTCTGTCCCCATCCTGTGTCCCATGGATCACTTCCGACTCCTGTCTGTCCCAGGGGACCGGGCCCCCACCGCACCCTGGTGCCGATGGGATCAGCTCAGCCTCCCGACTCCTTCCAACGCCAAGAACACCGATGCTCTCATTTTAACGTTTACCAGAAATCGCTAACGGGACCCGGCGGCCGCCGCACCGACAGAGGGCGCCCCGCCGCACGACCGGCACCGCGCGGCACACCGGGACCTTAAGACCGTCCAGCCTCCCCCCGCGCGGTGCACGCCGGGATGTGTAGTCCTCCCACCACCGCCCGCAGCCAGCCGCGCTTTTCCCCGCGCAGTCCCCGCCGGCTGCCGCGGACTGAACCGCACCGCCCGGGGCACCTCCGCGCCCACTGCCTCACCTTGATGGTGTCCAGCGGGTGCCCCACGAACACCAGGCAAACCCCCCCGAAGCCGCCAGCGAAGAAGTTCTTCACGGGGCTGATGGGCTGCGGCTGCTCCGCCATGG
>JASSUY010035466.1:0-12069 GCA_032466535.1 Forpus xanthops
ATCAGCACTGTTCCCAAGCTGAAAATCCAAAACACAGTGCTGCACCAGCTACTACTTAAAGAAAAATGACTGCTGCTTCTGAACCCATGACAGACATACATGTACAGAAAAAGTATGTTAGGCCTACAGTTAAATAACCAAACAAAACAAAATACCCAATTGCTTTATTTGTTGTTAGAATAATATTTCCAGTAGTTAATTTTTGTATAGACAGGGGAAAAGCCATTCCTGGCTTGAATGAAGACGTTAAATTTCTGATCTTTTATTAACTGCTTAACTGGCAATATAGGAAATCAAGGCTGATCAGGATGACTCAGTGCAAAAAGCAATTATGTACTTTTTTTTATAGCCATGCAAGTTTAAGTGTACCATACAGTTTTAGATATATGTATGTTTCTTAGTGCATCATTTTCTGCTGTGTGTGGCAATGGAGTAATTATCTTTAGTAGATAACCTTGTATGAACGTACACCAGCTTATATGCACTACCTAATGTAGAGATCTCCGGAAACTATTATATCCGGTACAAAACCTAATACATAATTTAAGGCAGATGTTCAGACTAGCAGTTCATTTTGAGCAAGCATTGTCTTTTGTACTTAATATATACAAGACTATTGAGGGATAATTCTAATTATTATCTAGCAAGTGAATCTCACTACTATTAATTATCAGTGAACTAAAATCTAAGTGGCATAATTATCTTGAAAAATGCCTGCAATAAAAACATGCCAAACTGTATCATACCAAAGGTCCCAGTCACCCAGTATTCTGTCTGCAGCAGTGGTAATAGGTAGCAGAGAGAATCCACAGCCTCATTAGCACTTAAACAGGTGCAGTAGTTTGTTTCACAAACAACTGGTTAAAACACACCAGTAGTTTGATTCATCTCCTTTAATAGTAGTTATTTGCAGTGTAGATGCTAACTATATAGGCTCCCTATCCAAAATTAGTCTCTGGAAGGACAAGAATTACTCATTTCTGATTTGCAACCTTAAAATGTCTGCTTCTCTTCAAGGACTCTTGAGAGGAACTTGCAGTGTCTATCTCAGACATAGACATTTACATGACACTCTCCACAGTACCTTGTATTTTAAAACACTCAAGTGTTTATACATGCAGGTAGGACAGGAAAGCCAAGGGCACTTCATTCATCTTCTCTGCAAACAAATGCAAGGGAGATGCCTCAGGTAAAACAACTTCATTCAAACTCATTCATCTGGGCATGTAAACCACAGCCAAAACTAGCAGAGCTTGTAATTTTTTAAGATAAGAGAATTCACCAAGGAGCTCTGTTGTTTGGTGAAGAATGGTCCGGAAATGAAAGAATTAACAAAAATGATCTCTACCTACAGTGACAATCCTAAATGGGCAAACTTTGATAAGCTGGGAAAACTAGAGTGAAGCAGGCTGGACTGAAGTGCTTTGGGAAGGGAATACTTGAGATGGATTTTTCTGAATGTGAACCTGCAAAAAATAGTATGTAAGTTTTCTCCCAAAACTTGTATGAAAAGTTTCAGGATAAACTGGACAATTAGCCACCTCTAAACAATATTAGAAATAAGTAGACACCCTTACTGAAATACAAAAAGAGAATAGTTCCCTGGAGGGCAAAAAGTATAGAGCTAAATAAAAAATTGCTGAAAGTTAAGATGAATTAGATAATATAAATGCAATAGTAAAATTTAATTTAGCTGCATAGACAAAAAGAGATCCAGAAAAGAAGGGAGCTCTTACATAGTAAAGCAGAGCTTACTTGCTTTTTGCCAATATGTCTGGGATAAATGGAACAAAATCTGGTTTGTGTTCACCAAGAGTAGATTTTATGATAACACAATTCTTTTTCAGACAAAAATATTTTCTTTGTGTTATCTCTCCCGTGAAATACAACAGCTTTAATCAATTTGGATGTTGCTTACTCGCTCTGTTCCACACAGAGAATCATCAGTTTATGAAGAAGAAGATATATATAAGAACTGAAAAGAGGATAGTTAGAACACAGATGACAGGAGTTGTGCTGAAAACACAGTCATAATCCTAGAAGGTAGTGTGTGGCAAAATTCCTTCTGGAGCAGTTTTTGTCTGTCTTGATCTCTAATTTAATATTTTCATGTAGTATCTGTTGTCATGGGAAAATGTGCATATCCTAATTAAATCTGTTGATGATGCAACATTGAGAAGCAACATTAACATAGAAAAAGATTTGAATATCAAGGGTATAAAACTATCAGAGAATATAAAAGGGAATTGAAGAAGAGCTTGAGGATGGAGCGGCATTAAACAGTGCCAAGTACAAAGCAATAGACTTAGGAGCAAAGAACAGGAGTCTCTGCTATTACGTAGGTTGTCATCAGATGACAACAGAAGAGCTATGTGGTACCTAGGTGATAATGACACTGAAAGAGGCAAATGTAATTCCAGGGCATGTCAGGAAGTGTCAGTACCATACACAAAGCTGTCCCTGAACTCTTTTGGATGGACCACCATTCTCTGGAGCAGTTCTGGTGATCATTTGTCCCAGGGATTGTTCCCTGCAGACAGAGATGATTTCTTAATTGCCAGATTTTGTTCCTTGGGCCTTCGTATTCCTCCAACACTAGCCCAGAAGGCTTAAGACACCTGTAAACTCCACTGGGCTGATGCCAGTCCCCAGAATAAGCAATCAATGCTTTCACCGTCATACTATAAAAACTGCACTTGGGCGGGCTCCATCCAGCACAGTCCTTAAATTCACTTTGATCTAGAGCCTCATCCTACCACATAGGCAAACACATGCACACAGAGTTATTATTATGTTTTACTATGCACTGTCCCCATGGAGACCCAAGTCAAGTGCTGTGCACTCTGCACATGACCAGGCTGTGCTTGAGGAGGTTTCATTTTGGACAGTGTGGATGCTCTGCACAACTGGGTCTGAAGTTCGTCTGGGAGAATGCCTGCAGACAAAATGCTTGTGGACATTCAGGGCCAGAGTCTACTACTTTACTACAGTCTAGGCAGGTTTTTTGGCTGTCACTGGAACCCATAATTCTTTTCCTGATCTTTGTGATGTGAACTCTCAAAACAGCTGTTGCAGCTACCATGGGAATGCACTCTTTTTTCCTTTGGCTATTCTAGAAAAGCTGGACAGTTGATAAAATTCCAATTTGGCAATTAATGGCCAAGCTGGTGAAGAGGGCTTTAATTTAAAGTTGCCAGGGGAGGGGAACCTCCATCCATCCCACTCCTACCAGTCTGATGCCAGTGCCAGCAATAGATGTCAGAGCCTGGAGAGGGATCACAGGTCAGCAGGGGAGCAGCTGAAGAACAGCACAAATGAATTCCAGCTACTCTGGCAAATAGGGCTAGGAAGTTCTTAGCATCACAGGGACATGGCATGGTTCCTATGACTGGAGTGTTTGAATGGAAAGATACAGTTAGGAAGGGCAGGCAGGAAAGATGAGGAGGGGATATCGCCCTCCGTGTTGTGGATCAGCTGAAGTTCATGGAGCTTTTCCTGGGGGTGGATGAGGAGCCATCTGAGAGCTTATGGGTCAGGATTAAAGGGAGGACAGGGACAGGTGACTTTATAGTGGGGGTCTGCTACTGGCCACGTGACCAGTGGATGAAATTCTGGATCTGCTTGGTAGAGTACCATGAGATAAAGCTGTGGAGGGAAGAGAGGCCCAAGAAAGCTGATACATATTAAAGGATCATCTCCTTCAAGCTCAGGAGTGATGCATGCCAACAAAGAAGAAGTCAGGCAAAAAGACCCAGAGGCCCCATCTATTTCACTCTTGTGAGACTCCACTTGGAGAACTGTGTTCAGCTCTCTGGCATCAAGAGAAGGGGTTGTAGATGTGTTGGAGCGAGTCCAGAGGAGGCCACAAAGATGATCAGAGGTCTGGAACACCTCTCCTTTGAAGGCAGCTTGAACGAGTTGAAGTTGTTCAGCCTGGAGAAGAGAAGGCTCTGGGGAGACCTTAGAGCAGCCTTCCAGTACCTAAAGGGTATAAGAAAGCTGGAGAGGGACTTTTTACAGGGGCATGTAGTGACAGGACAACAGGGAATGGCTTTAAACTGAAAAAAGATTTCTTTTAGATATGGGGAGGGAAGAAGTTCATTACTGTGAAGGTAGTAAGGCACTGGAACAGTAACGCAACTTGGTCTAGTGGAAAGTGTCCCTGCTCATGGCAGGGGGTTGGAACTAGGTGAGCTTTATGTTCTCTTCCAACCCTTCCAACCCAAACCGTTCTATGATTCTATGACTTTGTGATGAAAAACGTAAAAATAAAAAAGACACAAGCTAAAAATTACATCCTGGGTTCTTGGAGGCAATACATAGGATACAGAAAACACTTGATGCAAGTGCTCTGTAGTGTGGACATGGTTGATTTCTCTAGCAGGGACTAGCCCTAAGTAGTCGGGACCTTTGCAAATCCATGTCATCTGGCCTCAGGGCTGAGCATTGGTCCCAGTGCTCTTATTTACCAGCATAGATGTACCCATCTCTTCACTGATTCTGTCTTCTCGTCTGCCCTTCTTACATACTGTGTTCCACAGTGGAAACCACTTCCTAGTGTAACATCCTAACTGCTACAACCAAAACTGTTTCTTTAGGGTTTTCCAGGAATCCATTCAGATTCATTCATCATAACTAAAAAATTACTTGCACTTATTTATTCTAAAGATTTTTTTTTTCCCCATTGATTTAGGAATAGACTCACTCCTTCATGTGTGGAAATGTCACACTGCCAGAGCAGGTGTCACCTGTACTTGGCTGACCTTGACTTTGCATGGATTAAAAATGTCTTCCTTTGTCATGACTCTGTGTGCACGTTTCAGTGTGAAGTGTCTCCATCTACTGAGCTTCTATTTTATATAAACCCGTAAATAGGATAATATACGTATAGATATTTACACGAGTTACAACCCATTCATTATAGATTCTTGACTGACGCAGGAAAAAATTATAATCTGCCTCTTTGAATAAAAAAGATTTTAAAGTTGCTCCTTTTTTAGACAAAAAGAGTTTGACTTGGGTAGCTTAGCAAACTGAGAATTGAGACAAATAGAACTGTAGAATAATTCAGGTTGGAAAAAATCTCTGAAGGTCAATTTAGTTCAACCTCCTTCTCAAAAGCATACCTAAATTCAAAGTTAAATTAGGTTGCATGGTTTTTTGTCAAGTTGAGTTTAGGGTATCTCCAGGCACTGAAATTCCACAGTCAGTCTGGGCAACCTGGTCCAGTGCCTGGCCGTTGTTCTGTGATTTTGTTTTATTTTCTTATATCCAGCCAGAATTTCTTAGTAGCAGTTTAGGCTTATTGCCTCTCATTTCTGACTACTTTGATCCTATCCTGTCCATAAAACCCTGGTAGTCCCCTAAGCCTTCTTTTCAGGCTTAGCAACCCCAGATCTCTCAGCCTGTCCTCATGTATCATGTGCTCCATGTTGAATTTGAACATACAGGATGCCCCCTTCTCTTCTCAATTTTGATGGCTTTAAGACTGCTGCATGCATTCAGGTCTTGCTTTCAAGACTTCTCTAATATAAGAAATGTACATTACAAAAAAAAAAAGCACTTGCAGCACCTCAGTTCAGTTCTAGAAGCTGATGCCTCACAGAAAGTCTCCAGCTTTGGCAATGCTGTACACATAAACCTGAGAAGGGGAGAAAAGATTGCTGAGTGTTTCCTCCTGTCCTCCTGCAGAAATTAGGTGGTTTACTCTCTTCACTTCTAGGATCACTTTATATTTTTACTGGAAATTATGAAAGGAAAAGAGAGAAAGAAAACTGATGTGGGTCTCTAAGAGCATGTATTATATCTGAGGTCCAGAACAAGCCATGTGCAGCCCATCGTTAGACACACTATGAGAAAAACACATTTCCTGCCTTATTTGTGTAGTCAGAAAGAAAATATGTAAAATGGAGACCAAGAGATTAAAATTCAAAAGCTCTCACTGAGGTGGAGAGATACAGGCAGAAAGAGTTCACTGGGGTAGATTTCTAGGTCTTGGCTATTGCTGTCCTCCTTCCTTGGGAAGCTCAGCCTTTGCTAAGCAAAGAATTAATGTGATGCTCTGTTACTGTGTTGAACATCCTTTAACAGCACATTCGGTTTGACATTAAAAGGAAAATAATTCAGCTAAGTGAGCTGTAGAGCTCTGTTGCCTGCTCTAAAATTGCAGCTATGCTTACTTGTGTTCTCTTGACATTAGTGATCAGATCACAGAGACTTTTGTTTACAAATAATTTCTTTTTGAACTAACAGCATCAGCGCTGCTAATGTTATTGGGCTGAGTGCAGATATAATCCTGTTTCTCTTCCGTGCCTAAGCTAATCAACTATAAATGAAGCTCAGTGGGCAGGTTCTCTAAGGTGATAAGTGTAATGAAACCCTGTCAGTAGCATGGATTTTGGGAGCATTTTTCATGCATATAGCACTGTTGATTTGATCAGATTGTACAGTTAAAGACAGTGATTTTTAGGGACTCAGAGCACTGTCTTTTCGAGCAAGAATAATTCTGCTGGCATGTTCCAAATAAAGCCCATTGAACCACCTTGTTAA
Source organism: Forpus xanthops (assembly GCA_032466535.1). Taxonomy (NCBI): domain Eukaryota; kingdom Metazoa; phylum Chordata; class Aves; order Psittaciformes; family Psittacidae; genus Forpus; species Forpus xanthops. The sequence goes on from JASSUY010035466.1 coordinate 6,550, forward strand.
AATCTCTTAATGACTTTCTTTTGACTCCCACCAAGATTTTTTTTTTTTCTGAAGAAAAAATGGATAGTATTATATCACAGCAGATATCTGCTTTACATTGGGAAGAGAAAGATTAATTACACATAGAAACCCAGTATTTGAAAATCTGTGACTCAGAGTTCTCCTTCTAACAAGTTACTTCTTCCACTATTATCTTCCACTTTTGTATTGATTTGCAATTAGATGCAAATCATCAATGTCACCTCACTGATTCAGACTACTAGGATTTCATTGCAAAACAGTGATGACCTAGTAGTCTATAACATGTCAGAGTATTCCTTCTAGAGCTGCATTAACAAAGAAAACATGGAGCTTACATCTCCAGTGTTACGGCACTGTGATGCTATGCATACTCTCTTGTCATATTGCATTAATTGACTTAGGAAAGTTAAAAAAAACCTCAACAACATATGAACAGATTTGTGAAATAAATATTTAGAGTTATTCAGAAAGGCAAGATGAACTCTCCAAACATAATTATGCTTTCATAGCTGGTTCAGCTTAAGCAGCTATTTGGGATCTGTGGGACTTTAGTTTATTCCTGAATTGTTTGCTCATCATTTGGTATTAGATTGACTAGTAATACATTATCCTCTGTTGTTTTCAAAATGTGAGGTTACAGCTCAATATATACTGAATGAAAAGGTTCTATCAAATTTATATTCTGCTGTCACTAGGATGTGCAAAAAAGGAAGAAACCGACAACACAACTAATCATGCCAGGCAGTAAGACAGTAAACCATTTTCCATTGGGAGAAGTTTTTTTTCCAGCACTGTACCTACGTTTTAATTGTGACAATTCTTTTATTAATTATTTTCCTCCAAGTTCCAGTCACTGGCCACTTCCTCATTGCTATTTTGTATATTGGATTTCTTGTCTTACAGTATTCCTGAAGACAAGCCAGGAATAGAAACACAACATTTGAGTTCACCAGTGCCCGAAGAAGCAACCTACTAGACCCTCATTAATTAGAACAATTAAGGAAACCATTAAGGAAATACTTGTAAAACTCTTGCTTTTGTAAATGATGTACTACAGATCCACTGACAAATACAGGCAGAGTATTTTCCTTGGAGAAGACTCTGTCCTCCATTTTCCATGTTCAGCTGTAAACTTAGGCCAGGCTCTGTCCAGTTTTTCACCCACTTAAACTGTTCTTCATTTATTTTACAAAAAAACTTACTAAGAATTGTAATTTTTGTAATTATAAGTGTTGTCTTTTGGTCAGGAGTGTCAGTGCTCTAGCTATACCCTCCATGCTCTACATCCCTCCCAGCAGCATTAAGAAGTATTACAAAACGGTAGAGGATGTACCTGAAGGGGGGCTCTAGGAATGCTGGGGAGGGACTCTTCATGAGGGACTGTAGTGATAGGGCAAAGGGTAATGGGTTAAAACTAAAACAGGGGAAGTTTAGATTGGATATAAGGAGGAAGTTCTTTGCTGTAAGGGTGGAGAGGCACTGGAATGGGCTGTCCAGGGAAGTTGTGAATTCCATCTCTGGTGGTGTTCAAAGCCAGGCTGGACAGAGCCTTGGGTGATGTGGTTTAGTGGGAGGTGTCCCCGCCCATGGCAGGGGGTTTGGAACTAGATGATCTTAAGGTCCTTTCCAACCCTAACTCTTCTGTGATTCTATGTTCACCCACTTATTTTCAAAGTGCTTTTGGGAATAATGTGCTCCACAGGGCAGTTCTGCTGAATGAAGCTTGAAGGAAATAATGTCAGCTCACGCTCTTTGTCTTTGTTAACAGTCCTGTGTTTTCCCTTAACATTAGCTGTGTACCAAGCTCAATACTGAAAGATGACTCTCTGCTGATTTTCCAGACTGGCAAGCAGAAAATTGGCCAAATACATATTACTAAGCACGTGTTAGACAGTGTTAAGCACTAGCAGTTTAAAAAATTCTAAAGACAAAGAGGCACATCCATCTTCAACTGATGGACTTTCAAAAGATGATCTATTGCTGAGGAGTCTCACTAGCATTGAGTGTCATCCTTGAAGAAACTGCTTTACACCAGCACCATCATGAGAAACTTCCAGCCCCGGCAGTCTGAGTGTGGATGGAGAAAGAGTGTACTGAGCCTTTCACTCATGTATATGTCAACATTATGTGTTTAATGAACTGCTTTTTCACAAATCCTGTGAGAATAGCAGTCTTGTGGGTATAGCTGTTTGCAGAGCTTAGGTACAGAACTTGGGATACATGCAAGAGCCTTGTCAACAACAGGGCTGTTCCATAACTATAGGCAAAGTCAAATGTCTTTATCAGTCCTTGCCTCCCATTCCCCTCCAGTAGCTTGATACTACCTGTATTGCCATCACTCTTGGATGAGAAGAAAGGATGGCCATTCTGGAGTAGGAAATGGAATGAAACAGAGGATGATGGGCTTAAAACCTTCCATTCTTCCATTTCCAGGGGCTAGACATACTGCAAAAATACAGAACTCCTCAGTCTGGAGAGGAAAAAGCAAAGGGAAATTTTAAAAAATGTAGGTGGAAGTGAAACTGTTCACCAAAACTTGCAATACTGAAACTAGGGAAATTCATTGAAATTAATGATAAAACACATATAAGAAAGTACATTTTTACTCAGTGGATAGTGAACTTCCATAAAGTGTTGCCACAGTGAGCTGCAGGGGCAGATTTTATCAGCAGCTTCAAAAGGGGATGGACAAATTCACGGCCAATGGATTGATAAACAGATAATAAGGAAAATGAGCAGGGATGTACCCTGTGGCACAATGAGCGTGGCTTATGGTGATGTGTGAGGGAATGAACTCAGAAGGTGGCAAGGCCTGTACATTCTCTAAACAGCCTCTCCTACTGCTGCAGTACAAGGCTAGGTGAACCACTGCTGTGATCCATTTCTTGTGTTCATACCTAGAAGGACCGTAGCACTGCAGGAACCTGAAAGTCATGCCCACACTTGCAAAGTGCTAGTATGAGATACAGCTTTTCAGAATACATCTTACACCATATTGTTGAGATTCAGCAAGGCTCAATGACAGATCCTGCACTTGGGCCACAACAACCCCATGCAACACTACAGGCTTGGGGAAGAGTGTCTGGAAAGCTGCTTGGTGGAAAAGGACCTGTGTTGCTGATTGACAGCTGCTGAGCATGAGCCAGCTTGTGCCCAGGTGGCCAAGAAGGTCAACGGCATCCTGTCTTGTATCAGCAATAGCACAGCCAGCAGGGCCACAGCAGTGATCATCCCTCTGTATTCAGTAGTGGTGAGGCCACACCTTGTATATTGTGGGTAATTCTGGGCCCTCACTACAAGAAAGGCATTGATGTGCTGGAGTGGATCCAAAGAAGGGTCTACAGCACAAGTCCTGTGAGTAGCAGCTCAGAGACCTGTTTTTTTTTTTAGTATGGACAAGTCTCCCCTGGAGGCTCAGGGGAGACCTTATCACTTTCTACAACTACCTGAAGGGAGGTTGAGACAAGGTGAGTGCCAGTCTCTTTTCCCAGGTAAGAAGTAGTAGGACAAAATAGCCTCAAGTTCCACCAGAGGAGGTTTAGATTGGATATTATAAAAAATTTCTTCACTGAAATAGTTAGTCTTGTCAAGCATTGGAACAGGCTGCCCAGGGAAGTGGCGGAGTAACCATCCCTGGAGGTATTTAAAAGATGTGTATATGTGGCAATTAGAGTTTAGTGGTTTAGTGGTGGACTTGGCAGTGTTAGGTTCATGGTTGGACTTGCTCTTAAGGGTCTTTTCCAACCCTAATGATTCTATGATTCTGTAACGTTATAAGCAGTGCGTTCAAGACCAGCAGTCTGAGGTAACTTCTGATTTCTGCTCAGCAGCCAAGCATAGCTGTGGCAGCAGCTGGATTGCAGTTTGGAAATGTGCCTGTGGGGATTGGCCCTACTCTCATTAGACTGAATATATAAGTCTGTCTGCTTGATGAGGTTGCCTTAACAGCCACACAAACAGCCACGAATGACTGTGTTTACAATGGCTGTGAAGTGAAGCTACAGCCAAGCCCTTGTCAGTCTAAGCATGGAGAGCATCCTTTCTGGATACTTCTGTGGGCCACAGGTAAACCTGAGTAATTGTGATACTTTAATACTATACAGCTTTGTAAAATTGCTTTTAAACAATTCTGATTTACAGCAAGTAATCACATAGCTAATGATTTATTTTTTTAATTGAAGAGGATGAACACAATCTAGTTCTATCAAGTTTAGAAAAGTGTGACCAGTTTTTACGTTAAAGCCAAACAGGATGACCCATCTAATTACAGTTCTGACAGCCTGATATCAATCTTGGTCAAATTATTGGAATGACTGATACAGGACTTGATTAGTTAAGAATTAGAAGAGGGGAATATAATTGATGCCATCTAAGAGGATTTTACTGAAAATAGATTGAGTCCTAGTATATTGTTGGTTTGGTTTGCTTTTTTAATGAGATTTCATGTTTAATCTATAAAGGTAATAGAATAAATAACCACATAAGTTGGTATGTCACAGCACTTTCAGAAATTGTACACATCTGAAGTGTACTGATGCATACATGATATATAGTAAAAGAATGATAAACTATTTAACCCACAGTGTCCAAATGTAGTCATATATTTGGTATCACCAGTGGGGCATCACCAGGGGCTTTTTACACGTACTAATGGGTTCAGCTGCAGGGCCTAGACTTGCAACAAAATTCTGATGCTAATGTTTGAAGATCACACGAGAAGATGTGTAAGCAATAACTAACAAAGAGACTAAGGCAGACAGCAGCATAGCTTGCTTTTCAAGTTAGTTGAACATCCAATTCAGGACAGTCTTAGGGAATTTGTACATCCACAGGACAAAAAATACGGGCAACACTTGAGAATGGGGAAATGTGTCCTGTTGAGCAGTGGCTTTGAAAAGTAGTGATGAATTGGAGTTGCAGAGATGACTATGAGGCCAGGCGGCCAGTCATAGCACTGTGGTGCAAGCTGGTGAGAAACCTCAAGTAGCATTGCTGCACTGCTTAATGGCCTTTTTGTGATTTCTTGATTTTGCTTCTGCAGAAACAGCTTTTCTATAATGTGCTTTCTTCTGCTCTCTGTGGGGAGATTCTTGTTTACCCTTAGCAGCTTCATCAGCACTGGACTCTTTCTGGAGGAACACAGCACAAGCTTCTATTCTAGGACAGACAGGATGAAACACGTTCCAGATGAGCCCGTCTCTCTTCACTGCAAGATGAAATCTAGAAACTGGATTAGATTAAGCCCCTTCCTTTTAAAGAGCTAAAAACGAATAAAATGAATCCTTCCTGATAACCAGAATTTTAGTGATACTTAGAGACCAGAAATCCTTTTGAGTGTGAATGTTGATCAGACTCTCTGGCATGGAAGTTGATGAAGCTTTCTTTCTAGTCATAGAATCACAGAATCATAGAATAGTTAGGATTGGAAAGGACCTTAAGATCATCTAGTTCCAACCCCCCTGCTCTGGACAGGGACACCTCCCACTAAACCATGCCACC
>JASSUY010035468.1:0-11861 GCA_032466535.1 Forpus xanthops
GGCTTGGAGCAAGCTGCTCTATGGAAGGTGTCCCTGCCTGTGGCAGGGGTTGGAGCTGGAGGAGCTTTAAGGTCCTTCCAAACCAAACCAGTGTGGGATTCTGATTCTTGTACTGTAGACCCAAAATAAACCCGTGGGACTGAGTGAAGGCCACATCACCTGTAATCCAGCATTTAACAACACACTTAACAATATGCTTTACACAATGAAAAGTAATCTCCAAGTAAGAAAATGAATGTAAAGCATCTATTGTTAATGTGTTTTATTTAGAAGACTGTTCCTACTTCTCACATTGCACCAGCCTGACCCATTCCGCATCGGTACAAGACTCAAAACCAAGCAGGGCTTTGATTTTAAGATGCAGCCCATCTCTGCCAGCACATTTTAATACAGCCTGCAGTGGAATCAGGACTCACGGCAATCATGACTGCGTTTGAAAGATTTCCTCTCCTTGTCTGCCCTACTTTTCTGTTTCATCATAATTTAAAAGCCTCAGCATCAGGCTGATTTTGGAGACGTTCAGCAGTGAAGGAACTGGGTTTGATAGGAGAATGTGCTGGGGAGAGTAAAAAGACAACTGTTTCTCCTGAAACTCTGTCCTAAGCAATGATTTCTGTTAGAATCAAGGTCAGGGTCAGCTGGTGGGAGTGTGCTGCCCAGGGGAGCAGAAGTACATTCATATATGAGATTGTGTCTGTTAACAACAGCTTTCCACACCTACAATTAGAGTAGTGAGAACCACATTTAAAGATGAATGAGATGCTTTGAACTCGTCTCTTATTGAAAACCATTGACCCATCTGTTCCTTGGCTAACACCCTGACAGGCATTTTGGCCAGTTACATGCCAGAGCTGCTAATATGAATCAGCAGAATCTCTATAGCCAGCCAGAGTATTGGAAATGGTTTCTTTTCCTGTGTTTCCAATTCATTTTAAGTATCACTCGCATCACACCAGAGATGTCAAACAAATGACAGGTAGGAGATGAAAAGAAGAAATAAAGCCAGTAAGTGTTAATTAAACCAGGATTTGGAATACTCAAAGTTCTCCTTTAATATCTGTTGCATATTTAAGGCCCATTCTGAGTTGATTTACATGGCTGTAATGATTTCTAGCAGATAGTTCACTTGCTAGTGTCTGTGATTCTTGTCACTGACTGTACTGCTGCCTCTGATACTTTGAACTCACAAACTTGACGTTAACACACGTGTACAGAAAATGATGGCTTGCAACCTTGAAATCAGCGTGTTACCCAATACCTGTCTGCTGACAATCCTGGGAATGAAAGTAACTCCTACCCAAAAGCCACGTTTCTTTTCCTTTGAATTAGCAATTCCTGTAAGTTGACAGCCTCAACTTTAAAGAAACCACATTAATATTTATAGTATTGCGCAGGAGAAAAAGATCTGATTGGTTGCCGAGTATAGTTTGATCCCAAATTGATATGTCCTTTATGTTTGTGTGTGCTGATCATACAAATGCGTGTTCCTGTGTACATATAGATCTGTAGAGATACAGCTGTAGATAGTTTGGACTGCTGTATATGGATAGATATATGTGAGTGTGTGTGCCCGCCTGTATACACATACCTCCGGGATGCATTCATATTTATCATCTAAATATTTAATAGAGTTATGCAACTCTATGCAAGTGTAGAAGCCTCCTTTGATCTAAGGCAGTTGCTGCGGGTTGTGATTTACTCTGGAAGGCTTTTGCATACCAAGCTATGGTAACTCCAAGCTTGTTTTTATTGCATTCCAATGTTTAAGCCCTCAAGATCTGTTAAGCTGGTGTTTTGTTTTTGTTTTCAGGAATTAAATCCCCCTTGACAGAGCTAATTTAGCAACCGAAGTGGATCATCAGGCAGAGCATTAGGACAGTAAGTGGTTATGGCAAACAATAATGTTAAAATGCAGTCACCAGTTTCCCTTATGATTTGTCCTGCCGCTTCTGCCTGACTTCACCTCACTCAACGCAGCCTGTGAAGGACCAGCTTTACTTCACTGGCTCCACTGTGGCAGTAGCAGTGATGGGGAAGACAAGATCATCATCATCCACCAGCGACTCCTCAGTGGAAGGTGCTGGCTGGAGCCTCCCAGCAAGTGGCTTCTGGTGAGACTAACTCCCCCACCATCAGGGCTTCAAGTTGAGATCCAAAGCCAAACTGCAGTGGTGATAAAGTGGGTTTTCTATAGCTCATCTTCAGTTTTACAGCTAGTGCTGTGGTTTAATAGCATGTTGGGAGCCTGAGTATAAACACTGGCTTCTTCTTCCTAGAACACATGTACTTTATCAGATAGATTTATTTTTATAGGATTAGAGTTTGATGCATTCTTCTAAAAAGAAGTGAACTGATGGACTGATTGACTTTCTCATGTAGGGAGGCCTCACAGCACCAGTTCTGGGTTGAACGATGTTCCAATGAGCAGCATCCTACCATGGGCATGTCTGGAGTGAAAAGCTCTACCAAGGTAGGAAAAAACCCCCCAACCCTTTCCAAGGTTCAAAAAGGAAGGGAGGCATTAGTACAGCATTCTCATTTTGCACAGAGTTTAGCCAGGACAGGATCAAGAAGCAGCAAGACAAATACGAAACACTGTGAGAGCATTTCCTAATCAAAAAATCTGGGATTTGGGAATAAGATATTGTGAGTTTTCACCAAAAATTTTTGCCAAGCAACTCTCCAAAGTGTGTGTTGGGTGGAGTTAGCAGGAATAATGTTCTCAGTATTGGGAAGAGCTGAACTGAGGCATGTGAGGTTCGTGACAGGGGAATTTCTGACGGTATTTACAAACCCATCTAATATTATAATTTCTATTTGTGTATTGTTTGGGAAATAAGTGATACCCAAAACATTGCAATGGCTCTTTTCTTGCAGAGTAACAGCATTACACAGAATGAGGTAAGGCCAGAGAAACATGTTAATGATCTTAAAAGCTGTTACCTACCTGAAGTGGCTGAACCCAAGAATCAAGGTCAGAGATTTTAATTAGTATTAGAAACATTAAACTACACAAATAACTTATTCTGTAACACAAACTCAGTGCACTGCACCTGAATGACAGGAATCAGGGGCATGAATCCAGTGAGGTTTCTCTCTGCATTAAACAAGCCAGTCACTAGTGGTGGTGGTGGTGAATGCGGAACTCCCAGGCACAGATCAATAAAAACCACCTGGTTACTTCCATCCTGATTTTCTCAGTCTAAATGTTAAAAGAACACTGTGTTTCCAGCATGCCCGAAATTGGCTTGGTCTTGTTTGCACAGGTGAAAGGAGAGTTTCGGCCCCATTTCACCTCTTCCGGGGTCCTGCTTTGGGCTCTTTTGGCCATTTTTATTATCAAAGGAAAAGAAAACACGTTTGTTTAGCAAACTGTGGCAGAGAACAAGCTGCTTCCTCATCTCTGAAACACAAATTTGACCAGGATCCATGTGTCCCTTCTCGTTGCCTTTACCCAGGGATGAGTGACACTAAGGTAAATGTAAGGTAAGTGAAGGTAAATTTAACTCATCACAGATACCAGCTGCCTGCTGCTTCTGCAGCATATTGGAAATTCATATCTGTCTAAATATATGTTTGTATAAAATAGAAATTGTGATCTCAGCTCAAGTGTAAAAATACCATCTTGGGTTTTTCCTTAGAAAGCCCTGCATGTAACTCTGAACTGAGGCTGTTTTCCATTCCCTTTTCTGTACGCTGCCTTCTAGAGATGCCTCTTAAACTGATGAAGGTCCTCAACTGTAATGACTGCCTTGCTGAAAAGATTTTCTCCTATTACTTGTGATGGGGATTCCATTGTCACCCACAAGTCACTGTTGGTGCAGTCTTCCTTCTGTACAGCCCACTTCAGGAGTGTGGCCCTGCTTTCCTTAAAGGACCTAGAGTGTCATTACATTATTGCAGGCAATCTTTCCTGCACTTCAGTGCAGGCTTAACTGGATGTGCAAAATGCAAGTGTAATTACAGCTGTGGAGGAAGCTCTGCACAAATAGTTTGGCTATTTAGAGCCATAATTATCCAGATTGCATTCACAGAAATAGTAACTCTATATACAAATGCTTTCTAAATAGCTTCTTCTGGTCCTTCTAACCTTCTGCATTATAGAACCACAATGAAAACCATCTTGAATGGCATCGATGGATGCAGCTTGCCTCGCTGTGCAGGAAACAGAAGCAGTACATGTGTAGTCTTCTGAGACACACAAAAAAGACCAAAGCCTTTTGTATGGAAAGACATGAACTTGGAGCAAGTCCTCTGTGACCACAGGAGGCCCTCATCTGGCTGCAAGTTTGGGAGGTGACACAGCACCAACCAGGTCTACCGGGAGAGCAGTGGGGTTGGTACACCTGTGGACACAGGCAAAGGAAGTCTGGGACCCATTCAGTTTTCCTGAACTGATGGAAATGGCAGTTCAGGGTAAGGCATGGTCCACTTACCTAATGAGAGACATTTCTTTAAGTCTTGATTACATCTTCAGCTATACATACACTGAACACTCACCAAAATTAGACTGATTTTGAAGTTATACCTCTTTGAAACCAGTAGACCAGAGAATATAACTGAAACAGAATTTCGACTACAGGACTAATTAAAAAATACATGCATTTAAGGGCAGGAGTCCAGCTCCTTTCCATAAAGCAACTCACCCAAGATATAAAGATTATTTTACAGAAGAGCAAAAAAGATCCAAGAAATTCCAGAATAAAAACTGAACACACAGAATTGACAGAGCAGACATGAGCTTATCTATGGAAAGCCACAGCTGTCCTCCTGGCTCGGCCAGCTTTTGCCCAGACATGGATGGAGCTAGTGCTTACTGCAAAGACTTTAATGGCAAAAGCAAACTCTGCAAGGCTTTGGGATGTGATTATGAGACCGGGTTTTGTCACCATTGTTACCTGGAGGAAGAGAGGCTGGAAAGAACTCTGAAGAAAGAATAAAAGAGACATTGAAAGATGCAGAATATATGGGGCTGGGAGGTAAAAGAGATTCTTACAGAAAAAGATTGATCAGAAGGGGGCTGGAGGTGCCTGGCTGCAGGTGGGGGAATATAGGAACACCTCTGTGTTGTATTGTTAAATGACAGCCCGGCTTTCACTTTAGGATCATGGACAGAAGAAAGCTTGGGAGAGGACGTTTTGGGGCAGAGGCGATTTCTTCTTTGGTAGTGTTTTACCTCCAACTACGTGTAAAAATGGTGGTAAAGAAGTTAAGACTTGTCATGCAATCTGCTACTCTGAAATCTTTACTTATTTGCAATGACAGATAGAGCTCCTCTCGGGCTTCATGCAAGAAAGCACACACCATCACAGGAGCTGTTTGCTGTTTGTGTGAACCTTAGATATGTTACCAAATGGCACTAAAACCAGGAGGGAAAGCACAGTCCTGACTGTAAGGTTCATCAGTTAAATCAGGCTGGAGTGACTACTACTTGAATCTGTCTGGTTTGCACTGTTTATTTTCTGTGGGTCTTATTGTCATGTGAATTAACTGTTTCCAGCAGCCAGATTTATAATAAGAACAGTGCAATTAGGCAAAGGCCTCTGATAGCCAAAGAAGTGTTAAAGCCTTCACAGAATGACTAAATGATCCATTATGTTTTGGCAACTGCAAGCTCATTTCCTACCTGCTGTTCGTTTTGTGGTCATTATGAACCGATTATTTCAGATAATGTGGGGAACAGTCCATTTATGAGAATCCATCAAGAAATCATTACTCCACTAGAAGCTGTGTACTGGGTTTTAAGCAGAATTGGAAGGATGGATTCACAAACATCTTGCTTTCTTTAACCTCTTTTTTGAAGGGGAGGGAAGAAGAGGCTGGCACCACACTCTCCAGAGTCTTGGTTGACCACTTGTCTTCTCTAAGACACAGCAGATGATGGTATAGGACAACACAGAGCATTTCATACTACCCTCAGCACCAGGTTACAGCAGTGAGGTCAGGAGCCTGGAAGTGCTGACACTGGAGAAGCAGCTCAGTTCCTTGACTGCTTGGGCAGTTACACGTGAAGATATATTTCTCTTTCTATAACATCTCTTATCTTCATATTTGTCAGTTCCTAAAACATGCCCCACAGCCTTGTGCATGGTGGATACTCGTCAGTGCTGCATGCTAGGGGGGGGAACAAGTGGCCTGGCTCTGAAGAGCAGCTAGAGGAAAGCTGACGAGTCTGAAGTGCTAAGAAGGAAGGTGAAACCACACTGTGCTCCAGCCTGGCATGGTTCAGCTGGGTGTGCTGGATTATCATCTCAATGACAAGGTCACTGGGGAACCAATGCTGTAATAGGTCTGCTGCTGTGCTGTGCTGCAATGTTTTTTTGTGAATTGTTGGTTTCTTGTGATCCTGAGGGTAAATCTCATGATACACTATCAGTGAGCAATGTGTGAGAAGTAGCTGGTCATGTGTTCGGGGTACATGGGGCAGAATGTGGGCACCCCCTGCTTCCCAGCCAGATTCCCCCTCAGAGTTTGGATACAACTTTTATCACTGATTATTTCACAAGCAGACTATTCCAAATCTGTTTCCTTTCTAGCAAGCTGTAACTGTCACTGACTTTCCCTCTTGAGTCCAGTTGATTTCTGGAAGTCAAAATATCTCCGGTAACATGGTGGCTATTGGTGATGTGGGGGCACTGTGTCATTTGTTAGCAATGTCTCCTGCGTGTGGATTTGACCATTAAAACCTGTGGTTACAGACTGAGGTGACAGTACATAAAAAGCAGTGATAGTTACCTTAGCCAAAGAGCAAGTAAAGTAGGAAATGTTTGCCTCTGAGCAAAAGTAGACTGAAAAGAGTGTTACATAAAAAGCTGTATGGATGAAGGCTCCCACTCCTATTAGCTGCTGCTTGAAGGCAGCTCAGCACACTGCTCTAACAGCCACAGCAGATCTCCTCATTATTGCTGGGTTTGTTGCTGGAGCCCTGAGAGGCCCCTGCAGGCTCCTGCCAGAGGTCAGCTGCAGCTCCTTTGCACTGAGCTGTAAGCACAGCAAGTGATTATTTTTACTCTGGTGTCCTCACTGAGATGATAAACAAGTGAGAAAGCAAACAACCCCCAAACTGAGCTTTAGTTTACCCAGGAGAGCGCCTGTCCAAGCTGTGCAGATGTCCATGGGGAGGAAACCAGAGTGGTGGATAGGAGAAAGGCAAAAACCTGTGCTTTTTCACTCAAACTGGAGAGCTGCTTATGTAAAACCAGTGGAGGGTCCCAGGTTTGCCCTCTCTGCTCTCAGATTGGCTTTTTCGTGCTGTTTTCTTTCTTGCTCTGATGCTTTAACTTGAAGGAGCTGCTGCAATGTTTTTACCCAGATCCACTGCTTTCCAGGGCCAGTTCTCCAAACATCCCCCTTGCACGCTTTCAGCAAAGACTAAGTTTGTCCCACACTGAATCTGGGACCCGCCTGCTCTCCAGTGAGTGCACAGAATGAGTAATTACTGACCTTTCTGAGCCCATACCTTGACACAGGGATGAATACACTGGGTCACCTCCTGGAGGGACTCCTCTCTGAACTACACTTACATGACCAGAATAAATGATGGCAGGCCTTCAGGGGCTTTCCTCAGTACAAAGTGGCACTGCAGCCACCTTCCTGATGGTAAATCACAGCATGCAGCAGCTCAGTCTCTCACTGCCTCTGGTGCTAGCTAAAAGCTCACTGGGCTGCTGTTGTTTTGGGTTTCTTAGGCTACTGCTTCATGGTTCTTCTCTTCCACAGCCTGAGAAGCCAGCTTGTGCCCTGGGGCAGAGGTGAAGGAGCAAAGCAGCTGGCCTCTGGATGTGTGCAAGGTATGAGGAACCAAACACGGGTTCTGGGGTTTTGAGACCTTGGGGATTAACTTTGACTGGACATGACATGGGGTCTGCTTCATGCCAGTGCAAACCCTGAATAAAATGAGCACAGCATAAAGCCTCTGTAAAGCCACATAAGGAAACCTTTTTTCTACAGCATTCCACTGCTCAGCATAACTGTAAATGATGCTCAGAACAGGATTGTGCTGTCTGCCATCCTGGGAGAAAGGCTCTAGCCAGGCTGAGAATAGAAGAAGGAAAAAATCCAGTGATGAATGCAAGTCTTCCCAGAAATGTTGTCTGGGAAAAGGCAGCAACTCAGGTACATACCACAGCAAAGAGCCCCTCTAGGGCAATGCATAACCCCTGACAAGCTTCATGTGCTTATGGGCACAGGGACTGCTGCGAGGCCCTTGAAGTCAAGGTTAGTGTATTTATCCACATTCTGACTCAGAAAGTACAACTCTTAATACCTGGAATAGAGTTTCCTTGTACATTTGTTTCTCTTTCCAAAGAAACAGAAGAAAATCAGGTGAACCTACAGGCTCTCTTCTGCTTCTAGCAAAGGTGTCTTCTGAATTCCTTTATATTGGATACTTCAAACTGTATCTTACACCAGGTCCAGGAAGAGTTTATGTTCGAAACATCTCCCAAATTCACACCAAGTTACTGTGGGTGGCTCAGGTGGAATGAGCCATGACTGTGGAGACATCCCACCATGGTGTGGCTTAGGCCAGGGCACAGGGTGGTGGTCCATGGTGTGCCTGGGCAGGGCAGTTGAGGGTGAGAGTTTGCACACATGTGCTCAGGTAGAACAGAAATGCATACACTGATAAAACAGGATACTAAACCTGGTTTTAGGATGCTCTTCCTAAAAAAAAAAATCAAAGCCAGGTGTTTAAAGGACACAATTACTGCTGAAGAAATCCTACAGAACCTAAATAATGGGTTTGTGTGGATTAAGAGACCGTATTTCATGAAGAAATAGGCCATGGTTCCAAATAAAGCAATTTTGGTGCAATTTTTTATGTTTTATTTTGTTTCAGAGTACCGGCAACTGCCATCTGCAGCCACAGGGAAGGAGGATGGTGAGGGACAGATGTCACCAGTGCCCTCTGGTACATCCAGCACATGGTTTATGGCACTTTGGAGCTGTGGATGTGGTGCAGGTCAGTAACAAAAACTTCCCAAAGCTCTTACAAGCTCTTACAAAGCTCTCACAAGGTGCTGGTGTGGCCACCTGAGTGCAGATATCAAAGCCCTTCCTTTTTCAGCCCACCACAACAAAACCAGACTGTTGGCATCAACAATACCTGCAAAACTAAAACAGGCCTTTCTGGTGTGCAGTCTCTTGGGGCACAAAGCGTTTCCCCATTTAGGGGTGCAGGCTGATTTTGTTCACTCTCCAGAAGCACCAAGTGCAGTTATTAGAGGGGCAAGGAGAGCAGCACAGCTTTCTGGGTGATCTTAGCCCCATGCTCTTGTCTGGAGCACTGGAGCTGATGCAACATCTGGAGCACACTGGCCTCAGGCCTGTCACTGCACAGACTGGCAAGCAACCACCAGCTGGCTCCTACCAGCTGCCTGCCCTTTCCTGGCAGAAGAAACCATCTTTCTTACTAAGAGGCAAACATCTGGATGGGGAACGCACAGCTGTAGTCTGCAGCAAGGGCAGAAGCTGTCCAGAAATGTTTCAGGTTATCACCTGGGATGACCAGAAGGGAACACCCACCCCCAACCCCCGCCAAGCCTTCAGTGCAAAATCAAACTGGAAATGACAGTGTAGGTCGTGCTGTGAGGTATTTTATACTGGGGCCCACATCATCTCTGTGTAAGTAACAGGTGACAGAACAAGAGGAAACGGCCTCAAGCTGCACCAGGGCAGCGTTAGATGGAGCTGAGGAACAATTCCTTCCCCACAGGGTGCTCAGCATTGGAGCTGCCCTGCAAGTGCTCACACACTGTGGATACGAGGCCCGCAGTGCCATGGGTTAGTGGTGGCCTTGGCACTGCTGGGCAGCGGTTGGATATGATGATCTTGAAGCTCTTTTCCAACCTAATTGATTCTGTAAAGTTTAAATCTTTTCCAGCCTTGTGATTCTATAAACGGTGGTACCCAGCTCACCTGAATGCTGCCAGCTGGGGAGAAAACACTGGTCTCAGGCTGTCAGGGCCTCACAGTGGGGATAGCAGCAGCTCCAGCTTGCAGAAATGAATGCACAGACCTGGTTAGTCAGAGGTATTGTATTAAGCAATCTCTGACTTTGGCCTTTTGCTGTCAGGACTTCATATGCCAGTGTCTTTTTGTTTCAGGAAGAACATTCCCCATAAATCAGGTCTCTCCTAAAGGACTCAGGAAATATACAGTATTATCTCAACTACACAAAAGTGTTTTTCTGCAGCTCTATCACTCCAAATGGAATGGAATGACAGCTCAATGGTTGGCCTGTAATTCAGATGGAGCACTCAAAAATGCTGTATCTAGATTAAGGCCCTATTCCTCCCACCGATGTATGGCAGGGGACAAGCAGGAGGGAGGGCCCGTGTGTATGCTGCAATTAACTGTTACTGATTAATCACTCATGTTCTTCTCTATCTGTATGAACAGTGTTGGATATCTGATCCAAACAGCTCTATCCAGGGTCACTGGAATGCTGCATGGTGTGTTGATAAAATGCCTGGTTCTTTTCCTCCTTGGCAAGTCAGGCTGGTACAAAGGAGGAGAAGGGAAAGATAAACACACAGAACATGGTCTCAGTGAACAGGCGGGTGGGTAATTCACCACACAGATTGTAAACCCCTGTGCCATTCTGCTGTCTCATTATAGTAATGGGAGATTTATGTGAGCAGGACTTGTGCTGCTTGCCAACAGCAGCCGTTGCCTCAACTGAGCCTGTTGCTGTTGGGCTGTCATCATTTAGGGTGCATTAGAGACACTGCAAGAGCAGCGATGTGGAGAGGGACATTGGGATGCTATTAGCAAGTCGCATATGAAACTAAATGGGATGAGCAAAAGTTCCGTCTCTGCATGGAAATAAAATCCTTCTTTCTCCATTTGCACTCTGTGTGCTGGCACACTGCACAGCACCAGGTGCTGTTCCTCATTCATCCAGCATGGGAGATGGTATTTATAGCACTTGGAAAGGCTGTTTAATTGCCCCATGAGTGTCATAAGCTCTGTACTACCTCCCCCCCCCAGTGGAGGCATGGACAGCAGGAGCAGTGCAATAGTCTGCTGCTGAACTGTGCTACCACCCTGCTCCAGGACATTGCATGTGTATGTATTATAAATATACATAATTTATATTACATAAGGATGGATGGAAGAAAAAAAGGGTCAAAGAAGAATGGATGAAAGAACAGAAGGACAAACCTAGGAATGGGAGGATGGAAGGAAGGACAACCAGTAGAAGGTAGGATGGACAGAAGAAAGGATGGGTGGATGGATAGATGGAAGGATGGAAGGACAGAAGGGTGTAGGAAGAATGGAAGGAAAAGATGGGATGAGGGAAAGATGGATGAAAGGATGGGAAGGACAGGGGTGGAAGGGCAGGGTGGCTGGAAACAAGGACGGAAGGAAGTCCAGCCAGAAGAACAGAAGGATAAAGTAAGGATGGTAGGAAGGGCAAAGTGACTTATGGAATAGGAGACAGATGAAAGGTAAGCATGTACGGAAGGACAGAAAGATGATGTGAGGATGGATCAGTGTTGGGACCAGTCTTGTTCAATATTTTGCGGTGACACAGTAGGATTGAGTGCGCCCTCAGCAAGTTTGCTGGTGACACCAAGCTGTGTGGTTTGGTTGATACGTTGGAGGGAAGGAAAGGCATCCAGAGGGACCTTGACACGCTTGTGAGGTGGGCTGATTCCAGCCTGGTGAAGTTTAACCATGCCAAGTGCAAGGTCCTCAACATAAAAATGACATGGAACTGCTGCAACAAGTCCAGAGGAGGCCACGAGGATGATCAGGGGACTGGAGCACCTCCTGTATGGATGAGAGAGTTGGGGCTGTTCAGCCTGGAGAAGAGAAGGCTGTGTGGAGACCTCATAGCAGCCTTCCAGTATCTG
>JASSUY010035469.1:0-19405 GCA_032466535.1 Forpus xanthops
CTGGGCACCCTGTGCCAGCGCCTCAGCACCCTCACAGGGAACAGCTTCTGCACAAGAGCTCATCTCAGCCTCCCCTCTGGCAGTTAAAGCCATTCCCCTTTGTCCTATCACTACAGCCCCTGATGAAGAGTCCCTCTCTGGTATCCTTGTAGGCCCAAATACATCTGAATGAATCTGGCTCTAAGGCTTCTAACTGGCCAAGGAGCACTTGGTAGAATAAAAAAGTCAACTTCTGCTGCAATATGGTAGATTTTAAATTCTGATTGCAATACACAAGCAGACCATAGGAATGTTATCTTATTTCCTTATTTCCTTTCAATGTTCCTCCTGTCAGTAAACAATTACATTGTCAAATCTGTATGCAAATAAACACGAGGTATGCAAATCCTGGCTAATGTAACAGCTGCTCTAAGTTTGCAATCAAACTGTGCAGATCGCTCCTGTCACTTGGAAATTGCTTTTTCCCTGTTACTCAGAGGCAGTAAAACACAGTTTACGTTGTTCCTGCCACTGTTCCAGATTCCCTTACAGTTAGACCTGGACAGACTGGAGAGAACAGGAAAAAATCAAAGACAACCTGATAAGCCCCAGTCAGTCAGTTAGCTCCTCCAGCAATATGATGGCTTTCAGCATGTCAAGATGAAAATCTTCCAGCAGAAGAGCATACATACTCCTGTAAAGAGTAAAATGCTATCACTGACCTCCAGAATTTCCCATTTTGGAGATCTCTTCACTGGATTGTGCTCGAGGAGGTCCAAAAGCTTGAACAGGCAGCTCCAGGCAGCTCATCACTTTCAAGAGTGATTTCCAGCAAATCCTCTCTGCCACAACAGTGTCTCCAAAGATAATGCAATGTGAGGGACAAGGAGTGAATCCCAGGTGTCTTTAAGTCCTGGCTGAGGAGGAAGCCAAGCTCTTCCTCCAAAGTGACAGTCATTTCAGATAGAAACGTCTGTAACTTCAGGACCTGACACTCCAATACGTGCTATCAGGCTCCACGTGAGGCAGTAACAGCACCTCTTCTGATATGCCATCACTCTACCTTATTACAGCATTGATTTTTACTATGCCTGACATCCCCAAACTTGCTCCTACAACAGGCACAGTCTTCCTATTTTTAGATATACTGTCAATATTTTCTTCCAGTATAATTTCTGCCTGGTTTGATCCTAATTAAGCACCTAAGGTCCATTTTCCAGGTTATGTCAAGGGCAAAATTCACTTTGATCAATACTTTTTCTCTGCCTGTTTCATTCTTGTCTTCTTCTGCCAAAGTCAAAGAAGCCTCCAGCAACACACCACAGCTTGGCATAGTCAATGCACAGCTACATCCTTTGTGGTCTTCCAGAAAGGGAAGGCTGTCCTGAACTAGGACTTACCTGGTTGTGGCACTGACAGCTGGTGTCTCTGCTTTCATGAATTATTTAGATGGTTGCATTTGCAAAAGAACTGCAAGGATCTACATAATGGCAAACAAAGAAGCAAATCTGACCTTTTAACATGTAATAATTTAAAGTGCATCTGCAGGGATGAAAGACACAAACAATCTCATGCTGTTAGAAGCTATAATATTTACAGTAAGTAATGCTTGCTCTTGCAGTGCTCACCCACCCCTGTATTTAACTGTGCTGGAGCTTCCATTCTTCACAAAACCCAAGGATTTTCCTGAAATTATTTAAATAACAGCTTATTTTGCTTTAAATAGCTCATTTCTGTACATGCATTACACACCTGAAAGAGTTTAAAGTATTTTACTCTGCAACTTAGATGCTGATTCCTCACTGTCTTTATCATGTTTCAGTTAAAGGAAAGACTACCAAAGTAAGAGCCTGAAACTGCAGGAAAGGAAATCCAAGGGAGATAATGGGAAAAAAACTTTCTTGTTATAAGAACAGTGAGTAACAGAGCTGTAAATTCTTTATGTGTCCTTACCAGGCTAGAGAGATATCTTGTCAGGATGACACAGGTACCAAGCTAGGTGGAGTCTGTAGTTCCATGATTTTTGTTATGGAACAAACTTACCCTGACTACACCCCTGTAGGAACTAGGACAGGAATTTGCAACCATTTGGCTCATTCCTAAGAGTGGCTGAATAATGACCCTGAAGAGCAAGTTCCTGGGTCCCTTTGGTGTTCAGAAAAGCCTCAGCTGTGAGGTAAGTGCCTTCCTGTGCACAGATGCTCTGCTTCCTTACTTGGGTTCAGTCACAAGGTAGGCAATCCTCTTCACTTGCAGCAAGGCACTCACTAATTAGATCTCAAGGAGATTGAGAAATTAAGATGTTTTGAAGTTCCCCTTCAGTGTTCTCATGCATCCAGACTGACATTTGGTTTAATAGGAACTTACCTTTTATAGAGCAGGTCTTTGGTGATGAGCCTGAAGTACCTCCCCCTTCACTCCCATCCTTGTCCCCCATCAGAATCACAAGGAGGGCTGCCTGGTGTGACTGCACGATTTGTATCCTCTTACGCACGCAGACACAATGTACTGCAATTTATTCCAGTATTTCACGAGCATCAAACAAACCCTTTTGCTTTACACTTCTCCCCTACTGCTTACATATTCTGTTTTCTAACAACAGCCTCACTACAAACCACTATCTCCAGGCTCTTTTCAGTTGATGATGGGAATGGAAAAGAACCCAGGCTCAGATGAGAATATTCTCAAGTATTCATAAATATTCCAGTGCTGCATCTCCCAGCCTGGCTGCATCTCTGACAAACACAAGAAGCTTCCTGGGTTCATCTCCAGACAACCTGGCAGCTTTACAGATAGAAACAAGAAACAGCAAAAGGTCAAGTGCCACGTTTTTGCTGCAGTCAGGTTTGAGAATACAAAGCTTGCTAGAAACACACCAAGACAGCTCCATTTTGGATGTTAAAGTGTGCAAGGGTTTAGTGGTGGGCCCATTGAGATTTTATTTCATCAGGACATTCTTTCTCCTCCTGGAGGGGAAGTTGTGGAGATATTGTTGACATCGGTGTCAGCGTTGTGAGCATTAGTAGTAAGATAGCTGAATCGTTAACCGTTGGTATAACTCAGGTTCAGATGTCAAAGCTAACCCATTTTCAAAGTAAAGAAAGGGGAAAGCTCATATCATAGAATCATAGAACAGTTTGGGTTGGAAAGGACCTTAAGCTCACCCAGTTCCAACCCCCTGCCATAGGCAGGGACACCTCCCACTAAACCATGCTACCCAAGGCTATGTCCAGCCTGGCCTTGAACACCACCAGCGATGGAGCATTCACAGCTCCCCTGGCCATACAGTGCTGTAGAGACTAAAAGGGAAACAGTGCTTTTAACTTCCACTTGGTGAAAAAAACATCCACGAGACAAAAAGACCTTCTCAGGGCAGGGAGCTGTCACCTTCATCCCAGGTCTGAACCTTAAAACCACCATTAAAGAAGGAGAGACCTTGAAGGAGTTACAAATGAGTATAACTCTGAGGTAACAGGCCTCAGACCTTGGGGGATTTTTATCCTTCCTTGAGACAAATCAAATTTGTCCCTGGCATAAAGCTATGAAAATCACTCCAGGGAAGAGTGTGGACCATTGGCTGAACAAGGGTTTAATATAAAATGACGTATCTGCCTTTGAGTTTGCTGTTTGAGACAACACTATGAAGGGAAAAGGCTAAAAAAATGCCAAGACAGCAATTCTTAATAAATGTCTTGCTTTCCCTAGCCCAAGTTCTGTTAAAAATGAAGCTATTGCTACCAAGGTTTGAGAATGTGTTCTCTATACCAATTGGTTCTTTTTTCCCTGTTTTACTGCCAAGTATTGCAGCTTCATGGCCCAATACATCTTTCCCTCACTGAACCACTGCAAATCAGTTCCACTGATCTTCCTGGAGGAAAGGATATGAGCCCCTGATGGTGCTTTTTAAGGACCAGGGCAGTTTTGACCCTGAACTGAGGGTGGTTTAGATGTATGCTGTTAAACCAAGTGGTTTGATAGGAAAAAAACTAACTTTGTTCATTCAGTTTGCTGCTCCGGTCAAGTTTGATGTGGGTATTCATAGTATCCATAGAACCACAGAATGGTTTGGGTTGGAAAGGACCTTAAGATCATCCAGTTCCAACCCCTGTCACGGGCAGGGACACCTCGCACTAGACCATTTCACCCAAGGCTTTGTCCAACCTGGCCTTGAACACTGCCAGGGATGGGGCAGCCACAGCTTCTCTGGGCACCCTGTGCCAGTGCCTCAGTATCCTCACAAGGAAGAACTTCTTCCGTATATCTAACCTGAACTTCTCCTGTTAACTAAACCCACTTCCCCTTGACCTTTCACTACAGCCCCTGAAGAAATTATAGCACATGTCATTTTGATGAAGAGAAGGTGAAAAATATGCCATATTACCACAAGTTAACAATGTCACCTTAATCACAGCGCCCATTCTTATTTTTCTTTGGATTTTAACTATTTCCAAGGTAACTTTCCTTGTGTTGCTTGAGTTATACTTCCACGTTTGTATTTTAGTCAGCATGTTGCACACTGAATTTGCTGACAGGGACTTT
This sequence comes from Forpus xanthops, assembly GCA_032466535.1. Classification (NCBI taxonomy): domain Eukaryota; kingdom Metazoa; phylum Chordata; class Aves; order Psittaciformes; family Psittacidae; genus Forpus; species Forpus xanthops. The sequence goes on from JASSUY010035469.1 coordinate 4,519, forward strand.
GTTCACTGGACTATGATGACACGGCAGGTTAATAATATAGCTCCATGTGCCTCAATTCATTCCTACTCCATATTCACAGGGAAAAAAAAAGCCGCCTGCATGGTGGCACTGCTCAGTAGCTTATTGTGCCAGACACACAGAGCCATTTGATGCAGCTATCAAGGAAACAATCTTTTCTTGATGGCTACTTTGTGTGGCTCCTGGGCTATCTGGGAGATTTGTAATGAAGAAACTAATTATAACAATGGTAATGTAATACAAGTAGCAAAAACACTGAAACCATCTGTGTCTGTGCAGAGATACATACAGCAGGAGGAGATCACCCAGCAGATCTGTACTGCAGACTGTTTCTCATCATGTAGTCCAATATAATAAGCATTTGAGAGTCCCTGTTGCGAGCAAGTATTTAAAGACTAACATTAAAGGAAGCCTAAACCTTCCCAATCAATTGTTAAAGTAAAAGCAGCAGTGAAGCAACAACAGAAATTGAAGCACAGCTAGAAGAAAATTAAAACCAGCTACCCCAGAATACCTGCCTTAATTAAACATTAGCTGGGAATAGGTGAATTAAAACAGGAATGACATCTGAATTTATAAAAGAGCAGGAAAATGATTCAGACTTTTTTTTCTGGGAATTCTGGTATAATTTACTGAGATTCGAGACATTTTGCTGTCTAGACAGACAGGCTTTACATGGCCACTTTGTGAGAACAGGTCTGACTGTAGCTGATGCAGCATTGTCTGTGAGCTGACTTAAACAAGAAAGCTCAGGTTATGTATTAGGCAGAAGCTCTTCCTTGCGAGGGTGCTGAAGGGCTGGCACAGGGTGCCCAGAGAAGCTGTGGCTGCCCCATTGCTGTCAGTGTTTAAGGCCAGGTTGGACACAGGGCTTGGAGCAAGCTGCTCTAGTGGAAGATGTCCCTGCCTGTGGCAGGGGTTGGAACTGGAGGAGGTTTTAAGATCCTTTCTAACGTAAACCAGCCTATGACTCTATGACTTAACTCATTGATCCAGAGTTAAGCTTAGTTAACCAAGCTACCAGCCGCCTGTATGGTTTGGGTTCTAAAAAAGGAATGCATGGGACTTTTTTTTAGGCTGTAAACAAATGTACAACATTTGCTGTACAACACTGTTGTACATGAACAAATGTACAACATGAGCTGCAGTAATGTCTCAGTATCTGGAAAGCCAAACAAAGGTGCTGAAGTGTTTGTGGTAGTCAGGAGGAAAGAGAACCTCAAAACTTCTCCCAACATTTCTGTGCTAGGGAATTTTTCTAATGCTTTCTCTGGTTCCAAACGTGCACGAATTGAAGAGCACCACACAGCCCCACAAACCAGCAAGATTCAGTGAGATTAAAGACAATGTAAGAGCTGTTTAAATTATTAGAAAAACTAAAAGATAGGACCTTAAAGTCATAGAATCACGTTTATGTCAACCATATCTCTCGCTATGAGCTAAAGTTTTCACCAGAGAAGTGCTGTAAAGCACCGTGGCCACAAGTGCTGTATCTCACATACGCTGTTCCTTGACTGAATCCATTTCTATTGCCATAGCACCTGAGATCTTTGGCTGCAATGTGATAAGCACAGACTTGTATTTCTGTCCATATACCTGTCCATAGTTAAGTGCCATTCACTGATACACTATGTAAGAATAATGCAGCTCGTCTGGAGCCACTTATGAGTCGATATTTCTACCTCTGCCCTCACAACCCCTGCACAAAGCTTCACGACAACAGGCCCCTCTATGGAGGCTCCAGCTCACCAGCTCCAACACACACACAGTATTTATTCCCTTTTGAAAGCCTGATTTTCCTGTGCTGTGTCATTGCCAACTCCTTCAGGCTGTTCTCTGAATACACAGTGGGGGTTTTAAGCACCGTTTTTTCCATACTTTGCTCCAGTGATCCCACAGACATCTTTCTCTAAGTGGCTGTATTGGCTCTTGAGTGTCCCCCTGGGCAAGACCATGTTTTAGCAGCGCTGCAAGAGCAGAAACGCAGCCTGAGACTCATTAAAAGTCTGTTGATGGTCTCAGGCTCTCCTGGTATTGAAGATTCGTCAGTTTCTTTTTCAGTGAGAACATATTTGAATGCAGGATTGTAAAAGTGGAGCAATAGGAACCAATTATATCCCAGTAAAGCCTGTGTCTGCATGCTAAATTTCCATTGTGCTGAGATGGTATTACATTGCTTGGTATGTTGCCAGAATTTGTGGCATTAACTATAAATTCTGACACAGTGACAAAACCATGGTTTTGCAGTGTGATGGAGCTTCAGAGGTGGATGTTTTCACACTCTCTTCTCCTTCGCAAGCACAAGGAAAGCATGGCCTGCTCCACAGAGCTGCACTGATGGGGACAGCTCAGGAGCTCAGGAAAACAAGCAAAACACAGATAACAAAGCATTTATCTTTAGGGCTGGCAACCACTATTGCAATGTGTCCCACCAAAACAAGCTGGACACCTTGGACTCCTTCTGCTCTGTCTGTTTAGGTGCTTGGAGCTGCAGCTTTGTTTCCACTTCTTCAGTTTCTGTGCTGTTGATGTGAAAAGCACTAATCAGGGAACATATTCAAGTTTACATCAGCTCCTTCAAATGTAGATTATGAGCCTTTGGCCTTGTCTAATTTTAAAGAATAACCAAGTACAAACAAAAAAAGCACATAAATAATACAAACAAATGAAAGATTTGAGGCTCCCAAACCCTTTTGAAACACAGACATGACTGGTATATTAACTCACATGGGCACTTCCAGAAAGCTTCTTAGTTACCTTGTTTATATACAAAGATGTCCTTGGAATTCTGCCTTATATCAACCACCAGTATCCTACTGCTTTCCATGAGGCATGGTTTGCCCTGCACTTGCATCCAGTCACCATCTGGAGTGTTGAGAAACACCACACAGAGGTAATAAACCAGCAAGGAAGAATAGCTGGGGTGGATATGCAGGACACCAAAACCCGTCTATCAAAATAATAACAAGACACAAGCCAATAAATGAGCACTGGTCTATAATACAGTTCCCAACTTCCAAATGTAAAGATGTGTGAAATGAATTGCTTGGAGGAGCAGGTTGTGGGGAGCAGAGGAGAAGGCGATGTGTACATTGTACTGAGAGAGAAGCTTCATTTACTCATTGTATGAGGCAGCTGGAGTCTGCAGCCAGCAGATCTGAACTCAAAGAGGAGGATACAAAACTTGCGAAGAGCAGTGCAATGGAGGGTGGTGGGTGAGGTAAAATTACTCTGATAAGGAACAGCTAAAGAAAAGGAAAGTACTAAATGAAGGCTAGAGAAGTTGGAAAGGGTAAATTCATCCAAAAGAAGTTTGTTAGGAAGAGGTAGTATATGGTGTGGGGCATGGCAAGGAGAGCAAGTCCATGCTGGTGCTGTTTCTACATTCGTCATACAGGAAAAAAAATGGAAGCAAGCCTGAAGGAAAGCAAGAAAAACACTACATACAAAAAACAAAGCAATAAACTCCACATTTAGTTCATTTTAGCATCTTTTGCCCTAAAAAGTAAAATGCTTGTTCCTGTTAAAGCAACACCAGAGGGCAAAGCAATAATAACAGCAGGAATTCGAACAGTGACTGTTACAGCAGAGAAAGAGCCCATGTGGTTTTCTCATCTGACCACTGTGGTCTTGGATGCTCTCCTTCACATGCTAAATGTTGCATCCCTTTCATTATCTGCAGTGGCACCTTCTTCATCACTTGCAGCACTCCCACTGGACATCCACAAGGCAGAGAATCTGTCCTTGGCTATTTTTCTAAGCAGCTTTTGGGAGAAGGTCATAGCTAGAGAACCAAGTACACTGCCCAGGGAAGAAAAAAGAGTTTTGGCATTTCAAAGAGAAATATTCAAAGCTCCTGCATATGAAAAATTAATAAGCTGACCAAATATTTGAAAGCTGAATGAGTAACATTTCCTTAGCAAAACCAAAGCTGAAGGATTTGAAACAAAATAAGGGCATCTATCCAGCAAGAAGGAAAAGATAAGCTGGTTTCCTTTCTAAACTTCCCCAGCTTTCCTCAGAGGTCGCACAGTTCAAAGAGGATCGAGTTCAAACAGTTCTTCAGCATTTGAGCCCAGCCTTGATCACAGTGCGTTTTCTTGGGAAGCAGAAAGTAGGGAATGATCAGTTACATTCCAAGAAAGCATAGGCCTCATCCTGCACCCTGGTGGAGGAGCTCTGTGCTCTTTCCCTGTCCCCTCTGAACAGTACCACTCTCTACCCATTGCAGCTGTGCTGACACCTTGTTCTTTCCAGCCACCTCCATAATATTCTGTGTGACAACAAAAATCTGCATGATTTCCACCCATGAATGGGAGATTTTGCCATCCCTTATGAAACTGGCCTTGCCGCTACCTTCACCTCACAGCAATATCCCATTGTCTTGCTCACTTTGGGGCAAGTTCCATAACTCTCCAAGGGAAGGAGGTGTCCCTTTCCTGCCACAAGGTCCTACCTCACCTCTGCTTCAACATGTAGCAAAACACCACTCTCTGCCATGGTTATGTTAACTATCACATTGCTTTCCATGCAGGAAGGAAGTAAAATGCTCACAGGAGATGGAAAGACACATTCAGGCAGCTGCAAGTCCTGCCTTAGTGCTTGATAGGGCTTAATCAGGCAGCAACCTTGGAGTTATTTGTTCAAATTATTCCTTTAATTTGAATTACATTTTAATCCTTCAGCTGAGCTCAACCTGTGCTTTTAAAGCTTGAGCATTCAAACTGAGGCAAGCCTGTCTATAAGAACAGTGAACTGAATATTCTTATTAGGTTCTTGGGATGCTTTTTCCCCCAAGTTCAATGTGTGGCAGCTTACTGAGCAGCAGCTTCTCTCCTGTGCCGCTGGAAGAATTAGCCTTTTGTCAGCACACGGCACACGTTCATTTTCCCCACAACACTCCCTGGCTTCAGAACATCAGCTTGACTCATGACTGCAGGCTTGATCTGGAACTGCTTGTACAGCGAGGGCAATGAACATCCAATGTGTGCACAGTAGCAAACAGCTGATGAGTCATTCCCAAATTTGTCATACATCAACAGCACAGCCAGGCTCTGCTGGGGAAGGGGAAGGTGGTGCTTTAAAAGGGCTTTAAAAGTCAGGGAACACGCTGAACCTTCAGCTTGTTCACCAAAAGGTGTAATTTGGCAGCATCAACAGTGTTCAGACAGCATCAGGTTCAGCCATTTCATTGCTCCAGGTTTTCTTTGCCGTAAGTCAGAAAACGTACAGTGCTATCCAGAACTGGAAATAATAGCCTGACTATGGTCACATGAAGCTGCCTGCAAAATTACCACAAGAAGTGAATAAGCTACAGAAGAGACTTTCTCAGCTTTACGATGATATCTGATAGCAATAGCACAAACTAACTCTTTTATTCTTCCATTTAAAAAAGCCTTCAGCCTCAGCAAGCTGGCAACATGAAAGGAGGGTGAAGCAACGTGAGGGTCAGCCTCTTCTCCCAAGGAACAAGGGATGGGACAAGAGGAAATGACCTCAAGCTGCACCGAGGGAGGTTTAGGCTGGAGATTAGGGAAAATTTCTTCACTTAGAAGGTGGTCAGGCATCGGAACAGGCTGCCCAGGGCAGTGGTAGTCACCATCCCTGAAGGGATTCAAAAGCTTCCTAGTGATGCTCCTAGGGCTGAGCCTGTGCAGGTTCTCTCATGGAATGCCTTATGAAAACCACATTCATGCCTTCTATCACAGCATTTTCACTTTGCAATCTGGCATTGGCCAACATGATACAGACCATTCTTTTCCCAAATCTTACTCATACCATGTGGCTTCTGCCAGACAAAGACTGTTGCTCCCTACAGTATGAAGAAACAGGCCAGGCACTGCCTCTTGGACAGCGCTTTGGGGAACAAGAACAGGTCTCTTTTGCAAGTCCATTTTCACCCAGTGGAGCTGCTGCTCTGTCTCCCTCACAGGTTCCTGTTTATTTAATGCCGTAGGATTAGAATTGCTTTACAGAAATAAAGGCTTTTCTTCTGGAACAATACAAATTAAGATCTATGTTGGAGCATGTAATTATCCTACATGTGTCTGAAATCGAGAGCCAGTCAGATGCTGATCTGTAAATGCTGTGTTATTTTCACAGCATATAATTTTCAGATCACGCACATCAATACTGCAATTGGGTTATGGAGGCAGAGGGTATCTTTATTTACATACATTTCTTTTAACCCTGAGAAGTGCTGTAATTTCCCTTCTTGGTAAGTATTTTCCTCTTAAAACCTACATCCTTATAATGACTGTATGGCTGCAGGTTGAGATGGATGGCCCATGGCTGGGAAAGCCCTGTTTGCTACAGAGATGATTTCATTTGGGATATTCGTTCTGACTGCAGTAGTATTTCCTGCAAAGGTTGTTGGAAACTGAAATCAGACAACATTCCAAACCTAAACATTCAACAATTCCCAGAAATACAATGAGATTATCTCAAAAAAAAAAAAGAGGAAAAAAATGGGGAAAAAAAGCCATAAGACTTGTAAACCAGCCGTGCAGTTTTGGGACCACATTGTTTCAAGCCTCAGTAAAGTTTTGTTTCATAATGATTTGTGTCTTATGGCAGATCTGGTGTTCTCAACATCAGAAGGACATGGAACTGTTGGAACAAGTCCAGAGGAGAACAGGATGATCAGGGGGCTGCAGCACCTCCTGTATTGAGACAGGTTGAGAACACTGGGGCTGTTCAACCTGGAGAAGAGAAGCTGTGTGGAGACCTCAGAGCAGCCTTCACTGTCTGAAGGGGGCTCCAAGGATGCTGGAGAGGGACTCTTTATCAGGGACTGTAGCGATAGGACAAGGGGTGATGGGTTCAAACTGAAACAGGGGAAGTTCAGGTTAGATATAAGGAAGAAGCGCTTCCCTGTGAGGGTGCTGAAACACTAGCACAGGGTGCCCAGAGAAGTGGTAAATGCCCCATCCCTGGCAGTGTTCAAGGCCAGGTTGGACAGAGCCTTGGGCAACATGGTGTGATGTGAGGCATCCCTGCCCATGGCAGAGGGTTGGAACTAGATGATCTTAAGGTCCTTTCCAACCCTAACAATTCTATGATTCTGTGATTGACACAGATACCACTGGAGCCTTTTCCCCAGCTGCACTGATCAAGGCTGCCAGAAAAGGATTGTCATTCCTATGAAAAAGCCTTGCTCAAGTCTTGTGTTTGGGTTGGACTTTTCTAGTGGGTTACTTCCATCTGCTTTGTTCCATGAAATTTGTATCAACATAATCACCTGTGAGACTTCTGCTCTTCCTCCTTGTGAACTTTGCTTGGAACTGAGCAATGAATTTAAGAGTTACAAACCTATGGAGAAGCAAGAGAAATGCAAAGCGTTTTCTTCAGAGAAAAGATGACTAAGATGAACGTGTGCTGTGACTTCTTTGTCCTCCCGCTTCAGAGTGGTTGGAAAGCACTCGGGTCATGTTAGCAATTTGTTTTCAATGTGAAGACTTGTTATATTTTTTCCTTGTCAAAAATGCCTTCTCAGATTTAAAAGCCTCTGGAGCATGATTTCAAGGAAAACACAGAACCTGCAGCAAAACGCTTGAGCTTATTCTTAACACTAAAACCAGCGTCACATGGATAGGAGTTGTATACATTTCACCACAAGCTTGCTTAGCTAAGAGGAACGTTTTAGTTCTGATGTTGTTCTTGTTTTAGAGTCTGAGATTGTTCGTGTCAATGTCAGCTGAAGTCATGTGCAGGTTTGGAACAGTGAAAAGTCATTTACTGGCAATTGGTTTAAAGCAAAAAGCAAGAAACAAGAAAGCAAAAGTAATACCAAACAAAAGGACAAAAAGTACAGATGAGCAGAATGGGATTGGGATTTCCTTGGCTAACCAGTGATACTGAGATTTCCATGTGATTACATATGGAGGGATTTATGGGCGTCTCTGTTTTCATTCCAGCACCTATGAAAACCGCATGTGCAAAGAAAATTGAAGCCATATGAAGTTGGGGGTTCCTTTACTGAGTACCAGAACGACGCATCAGTCACAATTCCAGATGAAACCATTATGGAAGATTTCCCAACTCTTTATTTTGCTTTTCAGCCGTTTTGCAGATGTTTCATTGATGTTTGCCTGTGACTCTTCTGCAATACATTCCTTGCCTAAGGAGCTTTCAGCTCACAGGGTTTTCTAGCCTGACCTTACTGCTGTTCTTGCTCTAATGTGCATCTCACTGAGGAGCCCATTGCTCTGATAATGCCATTAAGGAGATCTCTGCGCTCAGCAGATACACATCCCTTGCAGGGGGGTAACTGTGGAAACTCTGTCTAAACAAGTCCTTCAGGATTCAACCTATCTACCTGCTCACAAATGCAACTGTTCCTTTAAAGGAATAATGACTATTAGCAATAAAGTGCATCAGCGATCTCAGTTGGGCTTCAGGAAACATCATCTTTGGGAGGCAACGTATTTGGCATGTTGTCTGATTTGTGAAGAATAAAGAAACTTCAAATCATGTCACAGAAATGTGCCCACAGCACCAAGTCCCATGTTGAAAATGAAGTCAAAAGCCTCTTGAGCAATCTAAACACTTCCACCAATGTTCTTAAATAAAGCTTTGGATCTGATTTTCAATTTTTGTGGCTTTTCACTTAGAAATACCCATTTTCTTGTATTTTTAAATGTTCTTGCAATCAAACTGAGACTCTCTCATTTTAGTTCGACTTGAAGCTATTTTTGCCAATTTTTTAAATCATTATTATGACACTCATAACTGCCAGTGAGCTGAAAAATAAGTTTCCAAACAGCTCTGATTCGCTTATTGTGATTCTGCAAGTCGGACTATTACAGATGTTTCAGACTTTTCCATTGGGAGCCTCTGATCACCAGAATGAAATGATCAATTGCTCTAATTTAGCTTTTAAAGTGAATTGAATCAGATTCTCTATGATGTCTTTGTTCACAGGTTTTCAAACCCCAGCCTCTTAGCAGAGGAGGGGAAAGGGACTTCTAATAAGTGGTGGCTGCAACACAGCAGGCCAATTTACTGCCATTTAACATCACAAGAGTGGAGTTACTGTTAACAAATTCAATTTATAAAGCCATTAAAACAACAAAACAGCTTGATTTGCTATATAAAAAGTAATGGTTTTGTCCTAGAAGAAAAGATGTTTGTTTCAACGAGACAGGCAAGAGACTTGTTCTTGTGACTACTGCCCTTTCTGCCCCCTCTGCTTATACAATACATAAGATTTGTCCATGTTCTTATTTCCAGCAGCTTTCCAGGGCCAGTTTCTGCCCTCAGCTGTTCTCATGAAAACCTGCTTAAAGCAAGAATTGAACCAACATCTAATTGAGGGCAGAAGCTGACCCAGATGTGTTTGAGCAAAAAGATGCAGAGGCTCAGCAGGAATTCAAGCAAAAAATGAGAATAAGTCGCAACGGAGGGACCCCAAGTTGCTGTGGGCTTTATGCTCCCCACTTGCTTTGCCCCAAATCAGTGGGGTTTTGCCCCATGTGAGCTGACAATGCCACAGGCTGCAAACAGTGCTGGACACAGAGCTCCTGGAGTTGTCTCCCCACCAGACTGTTTATGGTGCTAAACCAGTTCTCCCCATAGGCAGGGAATGTAAACGTTTCTGCAGTGCTGATAGTGGTACTGATAGTGCAACTGTTCAATTGCGGCTATAGATTTAGACTGCAGAGATTCTGTATTCAAAACATCACAGTAATGATTTCTGAAGGCAGGGATCAAAACCCTAGCTCATTTTACACGTGTTTCAGCAGAAATCTTTCAGCCTAGCAAACCAAGTTACAGGAATGAATGATGCAGACATCTGATAGTGTAATTAATTAGATTTTGACACAATCTTTGGGAGACAGGCATTTGAGTCATGAGGAGATAATCTTGGATCACACTTCACAAAAATGGCAGTTATTGTGTTGAAAAGCCTAATATAGCATAGTGCTAAGAGAGATGATTCCATGTGAGTAAGAGGTAAGGAGTCCTGAAGATACCTCATCCCTTTCCATCCTTGGAAGCCTCTTCTGGCTCCCAAAGGGTGCATGTCCAGTGCAGCAGCTGTGCTGCCTTGCAGACCTCTCCTTCCCTCCCCTCTGCTAAATACCCTATGGATGTTTCAGAGTCTCATTCCCACTTTTCTCACAATCCCATTTGCTGCTATGTGCCCTCCTAATCACAGTTTTATGTCAGTCTGTACCATACCCCACCACTGGCCACATTTCCTGACACCTGCAGTAGAAGAACCCAAGCACTCAGTAACAAGGATGAAAAGAAGAAATTAGCTCCCTAGTTACATGTGGGTACCATTTCCTGTGCTGCCTGTTCCATAAGCCGTCTGCAAGAAGAGCAGTTTCCACCATTCCTTACAAACACTAGAGAGAAACCACTGTTAATCTATAACAAAAAGCCAATAGGTACTAATTTCTTAGACCTGGACTGTACAGAGACCAGGAAAACCAGAGGAAAAAGGTGGATTTAGTCAGAAAAAGAGAGAGAAAGGTTTCAGCTTTCCTTCACCTCTGCCTTATGGTTAAGGAGGACTTTATCACTTTTTCTTCTGCTAAACATAACCATAATTTTATGGACACTAAAAATAGATTTGACCTGTTCCTTACTCTTTACAAGTGCATATTCTCATTTCCAGTTGCCTTTATGCCTTTTGCTTGAACAAATTGCACAGACTGCTTGTTTTAATGGATAGCATGGAGACGTTTTCCCTCCTTCATAAAGATCCCTCCTCAGGGAATACAGCCTCCTCATCTATTGCTTTTTCAGCTTCGAATAGCTGAGAGCCACATTACCATCCCCTTGACTGGAGCGTGGACTGGGGCGTTGCTCTGCCAGTTCTCACTCTCTTTCATCTGCCTCCTGAACAGCCTTTGGTAATCCTCCTCTTTGAAACTTCCTTTTCAAGTGGTTGAATTTCCCTTAAACTCATTTATAGTATGTGAGGAAGATTAGCATTGAGGAATTGTTCTTTTTTTCCTGTCTCCCTTTGGCACACCCAAGTCTTAAATACATATCATTGATTTTTTTTTACTTCTAAGTATCCCAATGATGTCCACCAGTTTCCTTTCACTTTCTGCACCAAGGGTACCTCACAAAACACCATTTGTGCCATGCATTTTATTGCAGTAAATGTGGTTCAACCAGACCAAGAGCACCAAGTTGTAACCCCATGGTAAAGGTAGCTGTAATTGAAAGTCTCCTTCATGCTGGAGAAGACCTGCAGGCAATGCACAAAGTCCAAAGCTGGGTTTTCTCCAGATCTGAAAGCAATACAGCTGTATTGTAAGCCAGTTAAGTCAAGGTGCAATTACTTAGTCCTTCAATTAGTGATAATGTATGTATATGTGTGCGTGTGTATATATACACACACATAGAGAGACATGTACCAAACATATGTATTTGGTACCTAGTAATTCTCTAGTGACTCCTGTGAGGGACAAGGGCACCAGACACACAGAAACAGGAAACAGGAAAGAAGATCTCTTTGCTCAGCACTTGGTGTATAGCAGAGCAAGCAAAATACTTATTTGGGAACCTAGACCTTCACCAAACGAGCTCCTTCAAGGCCTCCTCAGATCTGAACCACCTTCAGACCTCTACCATGCTGCAGGGGCAAGCATCCTGCTTGCAGGAAGCATCTGTGAAATCAAGTACGACCTGTACACATAAATGTAAGCCCTGAAATAAACGAGCCAGTCATCGTTACATGTGCTGCAGTGAAACAGGAGAAATTTTATCTCCTGTGATTACATTAGCACTTGGGCTGCAAAGCAGTTGTGGTGTACAATTTCCCTGGATTAGTTCTGTGTAAAACACTTTATTTTCTCTCTAATTCCTCAGTTGCAACTAGACTCCCATGCTGGGAGATGACCATTTACTTTTACACATTTTGCTCGGCAGATTACATCAGTTTAATTCATTCCAGCTCATACCTGTGTTTGTTTTCCCTCATACCTTTTGCTGCTGCTCCCCAGATACATCAGGAACCAGATTCAGGTGTGTGCATTACCTCATTTCACAGCAGGAGATCCAACAGACGCACACACACATTTTTCAAGAGATCAGTAATCCTGTTTTTCTTTGCCTGCATCCTCAGTGAAGTATTTTCATCTTATTCCCATAGCATACAAAAGGCTCCAGTCTTATTTAGGTACCAGAGAGCAACAGGTAAATCTATGCAGAGGCTTCACGGGAGTTTAAGCACAGGCTTCAAAGGAGTTTAAAATAAGACAAAACAAACTCTTCTCAGACAGTAAACATGGAAACAATAAATTGTCTTAACACAGACCAGTGCTCATGGCCAGTGGAAAATAATGAGCACTCCTGGCTGGTTTTGAGGGATTCCCTGAGGATGCTGTGTAACCAGCAAATGGCTTTTTGTCTAACCAAGAAAAATCAAGCTGCAACCCTGTCAGCCTTCCTTGTAGAATAAATGAGACAGAGACACTGAAATGGCAATTATCAGCAGAGCCATGAAATACTAGGAAAGCTGAATGGTGACAAGTACCTCACTCACTGATATAGGTTGTTTTGAATGTACTAACTACCATAGATGCTCCTGCATGTAACATACAGGATGAGCACCTTTGATAGAGTCAGCCTAACCTGCACCCTAGACTGCTACAATCCCTCCAATCCAACGTAGCTGATGGCTGCAGTAGGAAATCCGGTCTGTTGGATTGAATGGGATTCCGCAGCTCTAACTGAGAAGACTCCCTGCTATGTTCCAGTGCTAGCCAGGAGAAAAGACAAATTTTAATGGAGAGCTAGAAAAATCGGACTGATTATTTGGTGTGGACTTCAAAACTCCAAAATGAAACTTCCAGTTTAGCACCAGCCTGTCAGAAAGGGGCAGGATTTAGCTCTGACCCACATGTATCTACTTAAATCATCACTAGGTTGGAAAAGACCTTTAAGTACACCAAGTCCAGACTTTTGATACCAGGACTGTCATGTTGACCACTAACCTATGGCACTGAAGGCTTCGTCTTCATGGTGTCTGAACACTTGCAGGGATGGTGGGAACTGCCCTGGGCAGTTCCAATGCCTGAGCGCCCTTTGGGGGAGTAATTGTTCCTCAGCTCCATCTAAACCTACCCTGGTGCAGCTTGAGGCCGTTTCCTCTTGTGCCATCCCTTGTTCCTTGGAAGCAGAGCACAGCCCCCTCATGGCTCCATCCTCTTGTCAGGCAGTGGTAGGGAGTAATAAGGTCCCCCCTGAGCCTTCTCTTCTCCAGATTAAATCCCCCAGGTACCTCAGCCATTCCTCATCAGACTTATTCTCCAGGCCTTGCACCAGTTCTGTTGCCCTTCTCTGGACCCAAAGTCAATGCAAGTTCATTAAGAGGAGCTTGAGAGCAGAACAGCATCTTGAGTGATTGAGACTGGGAAGAAGCATCCTGCCCCTTGTTTACATAGGCCATTCCACAGCCTTTATCTGAGAGCACCACTAAAGGCAATGCAAGCCTGAACAGGATGCGTGCTAGAGTGAGCCTGCCCCCAAAACAACACACTCTTCTTAGGAAGCAAAATCACTGCCTTATTTTGATAAGTTTCATACGCAAAAAAACAAACCCAAACTTGTTTTCCATCTTTGTCATAATAAAAAGATTCCAAATACAACAAATTCAGACCTAATAAATGGGTACAGGACTGTCAACACGATATAGGGTAAGTATGGCTGAAACTACACATTTAGACACAAGCTTTGCCCCATTTATATGTCCCAAAACTTAGTGCTATGTCTTTCTGACCCTACTGGAAACCCCCTGGCATGGCACATGCTGCCAGCAGCTGCCTTTCTGTTGCATGATTGGCAGTTCAAAGGTGCCGTTTCTGCTCTAACCTGATTTAGGGTTGGGATGAATTCTGTAATGTTTGCAGATAGATATTCATCAGTGCAGGCTGTCAACATCTGTTCTAGCAGAATTCCCTGCCAGAAACTAATGAGAAATTTAAGAAAGAAGATGAAAAAGAAGAGGAGATAAAAGAGAAATATATTGTTCCCTTAAAAAAAAAAAGCCCAACAATAAGCACCAGAACTAGAAAGTAAAAGAATACTCTCCTGAAACCCTTTGGCTTTTTTTCTTCCTGAGGTGTATGTGCTGGTGCTTGTGTCTCCCCTGAGTTTTCTTACCCTTCTCACTAACTCCATTATCAACTCCTTGAACTTCAAAGAGCAAAAAACCAGAGTGCATTGAATCTGATTTCTCCTTTTAGTCCATTTTCTCACTGTACCTTTGCAGACTATGTTACCATTATACAATCTTATATTCTGCATGTCAGGAGACACTTTCTTCAATAACAGTTTTGTTTGTCAATCAGATGCAGCTGCTGACTTTAAAGCAGAGGGGATTTTAACAGCAGTCAGCAGGAATGTCACTAGGTGTAAGTAACTCTTCCATAATAAATACAGAAAAGTCTATTTAGTTGGCATAGCTGTGGTAGAATTGAAGAGGTGGCAGCTAAGTCCTGTCCTCTGTGTTCTAATACAGGGACAGGGGACACGTGACAGCCAGTGGGAAGTAAAGGAGGCTGTAAAGTACATGTCCTGTTGTTAATCTGTTACCCTACAACACTTGTGTCACAGACAGGGAGTAAAGGGCTTAACTGAATTGTTTTTCATGTATGTCCTGAACCCACTGTTGATCAGGGAAGAGAAAGAAGCCATGAAGGTTTTCAGGTACATTTCTTATTGTTAAAGCTCAAGTTAATGATGTCAAATAGCAACACTCCAATAACATAGAATCATAGAAGAATTAGGGTTGGAAAGGACCTTAAGATCATCCAGTTCCAACCCCTCTGCCATGGGCAGGGACACCTCTCACTAAACCATGCCACCCAAGGCTCTGTCCAACCTGGCCTTGAACACTGCCAGGGAT
>JASSUY010035470.1:0-24580 GCA_032466535.1 Forpus xanthops
CCACCGGAGCGGCGGTGGGAACCGCCCGGCCCTCGGCACCAGCTCACAAAGGTGCGTGGTCCCCGCCGCAGCCGAGGGCCCGCACGGCAGGAAGTGGCGTCCTCCGGCCGCACCCCGCCGCTGCACCGCGCAGAGCTGAGCTTCGGATCTCAGGGAGGAGCGCAGCGGCAAGCGTGCGTTTGAAGCACTCCGGGGCTATCGATTTACGTATAGTTTCTTTCCTGCACCACCGCCCCGTGTAGTTTTGTTACAAAGACTGTTGTGTCGGGCACCGCCGGCGACAGCCGCTTCGCCCACGAGGAGCGTGGGCTTCCCACACGGGGAAGTGCCCTGGAGGTGGAATTGGGCATCTCCTCCAGGCTTCCCGGGCAGCCCACGCTCCTTGTGCCTGGGAAAACCTAAGTTTCATTGGCGTGGTCTGTAGGGGAAAACACTCACAAAGAGAACGTGTTTTCTCTTTCACTCTTCGCGTCTTTCTTCTCTCTTTCTCTCTCTCTTCGCTTCTCTCCTCTCTCCCCTCTCCGTCCCCCGTACTCTTCCTTTCTTTCTCCCTCCTCTCTTTCCTTCTTCCCCTCTCTCTCTGACCTTGTCTTCTTTCCTCTCTTCCCTTCTTCCTCTCTTTATTTTTATTTCTCTATTTCTGTCATTTCTGTCTTTCCCCCTTCTTTCTCTTGCTACTCAGGCACTTTTAATACAAGAAACGAGTTGATTCTGTATTGTACGAGCAAAAAAAAAAAAAAAAAAAAAGAAAAATTAAAAAGTAATATGGAATTGCCTCTTTCTTTCTTTCTTTCTTTCTTTCTTTCTTTCTGTCTTTCTGTCTTTCTGTCTTTCTGTCTTTCTTGCTTTCCTCTCTTTTTTCTGTGGTTTATCCTTTGAACACTCTTGCATTTGAATGGAAGGAGTGACAGTGACACTGGGATTAATAACGCACCGCTCTTTTTATGAGGGATTCGAGGTTACTGCTCCGTTTTAGAGCAGGGTTTTTTGTTGTTTTGTTTTCTTTTTAGCTACTTATGAATTTGGAGGTAAAACCGTCAAAGGAGTGAATCTGCTATGGCTGTGCCTGTGGATTAGTGTAAATCCCCAGGGAACAGCCCCCAGTGAATCCTGTCCCCTGGGGCACGCCGAACCTGTCCCTCGGTGACCGACCAGATGCTGCGTTGTTTGCTTCAGCAGGACTGCAGGCAGGCGGGCAGCAGCGGGGTGGTTGGATCAGGGATGTGACAGCCTCGGAGTGCATCGGAATTGCTCCGTTTCTCCTGAACGCCTCTTATTTATGCGCATAAACACAGCCGAAAGGGCACACAGGCACACACACACAGAGCACACAAGCACACACCACAACCCCAGGTAAAGTCCACATTTGTCTTCATAAGCCCTTCCCCAGCTCCCCATCCAGCCGGAAGGAGGGAACGGCTGCCAATTACTTGTGCGAAAAGGAGCCAGGTCTTCATCCATTACCGAGTCCCCTGGGGTGGCGAAATGCAACTTCATCTCGGGAGGGAGGGGAGTGAACTTGAGACTGAAAGACACTGGTCTGAAGAGGGGTTGTTCTCTCCTTATTTATAGAAATCATTGCAGCAGAACAGCTAAATCATACTTTATGTGGATTTCTTCTCCTATATATATATTTAAGCCATATGACTTCTAGCTGTTTCTAAGCTCCCAGAAAGCCTCCTGGGGAAAGGACGAAGAGGAGGAGGAGGAAAGTTGGAGACAGCACCCTTTTTCATCAAGTCAGTTGCGGTGAAGCCCCCAGGTCCTGGAGGAAGGCCCCGGCATCCTTCCTTTCCTACTAGCGTTGGAAAGCCAGGCAATGGGCCTCCCAGGGAGCTCCTGCTTGCTCCCGGAGGGGAGGCAGGCAGAAGGCCAGGCTCACTTCCTCGCCCAGCAGAGGAAGGCATGGGATGCGCTGGTAGTCGCTCCCCAGGACGCTGTCAGGCCAAGCGCATCAGGTTTCCCTACGGAAAACGCTGGGAGCCAGGGAGAACTGTGCAAGTGGCGACCAGGGGTGAATGGATTTCCAGGCTGCTCAGTGACCTGCCTTCCTCCCCACATGCCGCCGGGCTTTTTGTGCCTCTGAGGCTGAGGTCCCTATCCACTGGGCAGGCAGAGCTAGGGCAGGGCAGTGAGGGCAGGCAGCCCTGCCCCGGAGGTTCCCGCACCACCAGCTGCAGCGGGGACCGGCGGCTCGAGAGGGAGCCTTGGCCTGAGGAACACAGAACCCCTTTGGTACTTGTGAAAGACACCTTCTGCACTCTTCCTTCTTTTTGTTATTTTAGGCTAGAAAGGTATAAAATTCAGCCACCCTCCCACCTCCGAGCCCAGTGCCAGCTGTAGGCAGAGGGCGTGAGGACTTCAAGAGGTTTTACAGGCCTTCTGTCCCACCTCCTGGCGTCTTCTGGAGGTCTCAGCAGCTTGTGATGTGCATCCTACTGGATAATCCTCTGTTTCTCAAATAAGGGATGAAGTAGTTCCTCCTGCTGGAGAGACACCCACTGACAGGTGCTCCTTGCCCCTTCATTAAAATCCACCGGGACGAGACCACCCAACTTTTCCTTCTGTCTGATCTTCCAGAGGTGCGAAGAGAAGAGGGGAGGATGAAAGGATTTTGGTCTTCTGCTTACCAAGCCCGAGAAAAAGAACTTTCCCTCGCAGTCCTTGGGACCCTTCTATCTATCTATCTATCTATCTATCTATCTATCTATCTATCTACCGTAAGAGCGGTAGCACTAACTTTAGAGCAACGCTTAAAGCTACATCCTCGCCTCGATGTTGCCCCGAGGCAGGTCTCGGCCCCGCGGCCCCTTCAGCTTCACCCGCCCCACAAAGCGGAGCCCGGGGCTCACTGCGGAGCAGCTCCCCTTGTCGCCAGCCCCCCGCAGCCTCTTTCACCCCCTCACACACTGCCAGCTCCCCGGGACGACGGCTTGAGCCAGGCTCAGCACAGCACGGGCCTGGTAATAGATTTTATCTTAATGTTCGCTGTTATTTCTATTCCTCGCGGGTACGTCCAGCCTCATGAATACTGATGGCAATAAACTCACAGGCTTTGAGAAGCGAGTTTATTGGCGGTACAGCCCTACTTTTATGGCCAAAGATGCTCGATAAGGCGAGGGAAGCATATATATACATATAATACATTTACTTGTCCCTCGTAGTTTTCTCAAGCTCGAAATACAAGAAAGAAATAGGCAGATTTCCTTAATTGACTGAACTGCCTATCTCGAGAAAGTAATAAAATAACCTCTTATACCCACAGTGAAACGGTTTATAAATTAATTACTGTAACCCATTGTATTTGATTTCTCTTTTAGGATTCCCCAAAGATGAATATACTAAACCTTGGGATATAAAGAATTAACGTCTTATCATAGTCTGCTATATAGCCCGAGTTTAAATAAAAAGTTAATGTGTATCCCGTAGAACCACTCGCTCCAAACCTTCTGGGTATTTTTATTTCAGCAAACGTTCGCTTTACATCTTTTAGTCGCTGTATTTGCCCTACCACCGAGTGTCAGAGGGAGCGCTCAGAGAAAACCTGCAGTACGCGTGTTATTTGGTGAAGTTCACAGGAAGTCGATATCCCATTTAGTGTAGAAGTTATTTTCCCTTTAGATGATAAAATTAACCTTCAGAAGAATAAATAACCAACACCCACAACACAACCCCCAACCTTCGGGTGAATGCACAAAAGGTATTGCCGTGTCCGAATGAGGACTTTCCTTACATCAGCAAAGACTTGCTAATTACTGATGTACAAGCCTCAATAATTGCTTTCGCAGCCAAAGTGTAGAATGTTGTCATATTAAAAATTGAAACGCTTGATGGTGATGGAGGTCCCACGGTAGCTCACAACGTCCCGTTTCGGGAAAGTGCGGAGACCGGCGGAGCCAGGCGTCCGGGAGAAAATACCGCAGGTCTCTTGCTAGCCATGTTCCTCGCTCTTTGCTTTCAGCGATGCGGAGGGATTAAGTCGCATAGCGAGAAGCTCCGCCGGCGAAACCCCTCCCGGACCGTGCTCACTTTCCACACCGGCTCCGCGGGCAAACACACTGTGGCTTCCACCCGTGCCCGCGGTCTCCCCCGCTCCCGGGACACCGCATTTCGGGGGGAAGTGGCTGAAACACGGCGCCTTAATCCCCTTCGGGACATGGGGGTTCGGCAGCAGAGTCCCACAGCGCTCCGGGATCTGCTTGGCTGCCGAAACCGGGAGCGAAGCCCCCTCCCCCGCTCCGCGAATCAAAGCACCTTCCGAGGGGCTGGGAAGTAGTTGCCTTGTCATGTAACACATTGCCCTGATTTATTATAAAATTTTAACGAAATCATGCATATTTCAACAGCCTTTAATCACTGCATGAAAATTTAATTCATGAACTGTAGCGCGTTTAAATAAATGAAGTGTTAATTCATTAGGATTAATTAATTTGTTAAAGGATTGTGTGCAAGGTTAAGGTGGAAGAAAAACTCTTTGTTAGTTTCGCGTCTTAATCACCAGGTTTTGTTAACAGAGAAGGGGCGGGGGGAGATGAAGGAAACCCGCCCGAGGTTCTGCCTGGGGAGGGGGCGCCAGAGGTGGGGGCAGAGCCGGCGGCTGGACCGAGCCTGCTCCCACGGGGGACTGTAACCGCGGCCTCGCACCGCCTGTTCTTCCCTAGCTGGGATCGGGTTGCCGTGCCTGGGCCGGTTAATTAACTTAATCTCAGCCGAGCGGGCAGAAGTGGGTGCCGAGGAGCCCGAGGCGGGAGGGGACGGTGACAGCCGCATCCCCTCTGCCACACTCCGAGCAGGGGATAAAGACGTCGTGCCGCCCCCCTAGCTTGGAGCCAGCGTGAACACTTTCCGTCCCCTAAAAAAACCCAAACCCTGATCTCTCATACTGTTTTGAGTGAGCTCTGGATCCCCTGGACAGTCCCTGGGTTTCAAGGAGAGAGAGACAGGGACCTCTTTCATCCCTGCCCAGTCCCCATGCTTCTCCGGCACATTTCACCTGCTTGAAACTAGCACCTAATGACCCGATGACATCAGGTCCAAGTAGCAGCAGCCTGATGGATTTTGGCATTGTCCACCTGTCTTCTTTGAAAGACAGCAGACAGCACCCTCACAGCCTGACAGAGCATTGGAGAGAAGACAGCACTTTCTACTGAGAAAAGCTGAAAAAACATCAAGAATGCTAAACTTCATTTGTTTTTCATTCCAGTTTCATCCCCTCCTGCATTTACGACTGCTGAAGCACAAGCAAGCTCTTCCCTATGTCAGCTGTGCTTTTCCCTGCATTCTTGAGTTAATGAAGACGGCTTTTGCAGTTAGAGATAAGGGACATGGAGGCAACAGTTGGGTCACAAAGGCAGGAAAGACAGGCCACCCCTTTAGGCCAGGCCTGCGGCAGAGGACTGCTATAAGGGACCAAGGTACAGGAAGGGCCAGACTGGGATAAGCAGCCAGAGGGGATCGTGTATCGTCTCTGACTGTGTGTGATCCTTGGAATAACCGTGAATCCCCACATCAAATTACGTTGGAGCTGCTTTTCCTCCCATCCAAACCAAACCTGGGAGTGGAGAAGGGAGATGCCTCAGTCTGTTTCTATGGGATGGTCCTATGCCAAAAAGCAGCAAGGAAGAAGTGTCAGCTTCACAGTTTGTGAGGCATTTAGCATAACCACAGTACAGAAGAGGTGTATAAAGACTGTTTTTTTAAGCTTGTTGGTGCTGGGAGTCAAAGGCAGGACTTCAATGCTGTGTAAGAATTAGGATCAGACTTGGTTGGTTTAAACTGCATTTGAACCACATTTGGTATGGGAAACAGTTGTGAAATGAAGAAGGAGGAAGGGAGACAAAAGTTAGCACATCTTATATTGCATATACAAGGTACGTATTGTTCCCCTTGTCCCCTTTTTGAAGATACTTTAAAAAGAGACAATAAAGCACATTAAAAAAAAAACATGGCCCAAGTCAGCACCTGGTGTTGGTGGGTAGAGCCATTCCAGCAGCCTTTCATCTGAGAAAGCAATAGTGATCAGAACTGAGCTCTCACTGGGCCTTCAGGGCATCACAGAGGAGCAGGCCACCTTGCCAAGTGTGTAGGTAAAAGTGACAATAACAAAGCAAAAACCTCACCCTGGCCTTCCTGCTCTTTGGTATAACCCAACACATTTCATCTGCAACAAACTGCGGCTGGTAGCAATCTCCCTCTCTTGTGTCACTTACACTCCTGAAAAGCATTCTCCTGTGCTAAAACCTGAAGGTTGCCTTGTACTTAGTACAGTGTTATTAGATGAAGTAAAAATTTCATGAGCCATTAAATATCATTAGACATCATAGATCTGTACATCACTTTGAAACATCTATTGTCTTAATCAAAATTGTAACAGTTAAGTTTTAGATCTTGCACATTCCTGTTCTACATTACTTCAGAACCAGGTAACTATCATAAAAACTTAACAGCAGTGAACCCTGTCTCAGGTGCTTTTATTCAGAGGGCTTGGTAAGTGCAGTAGTAGATTAAGCATGCACAGCTTTGACAGAATGCAGCCTGGAGAACCAAAACCCCACCTACAGCCAACAAACTTGCAACTGAAGAAACCCTATTCATTACATACAGCTTGAATTTCTAAGTTGATATTGCACCAATCACTTTGTCAAACTCTAAGCCAAAAGGAATACAATGTATATTAATCAAGTAAAATGTGGAATTTTGACTGTGGTCGCTGTTTTAAAGGCACTAAAAAAAAAAAAAAAAAACAAAACCCACAACCCAGAACAAACCCCAAAATAACCACCAAAATCAAACTGCAGCCAAACTAAACAAGACCAAAATATCAGAATTACGATCTGTTTCAGCTTTACAACTCATGAAACATAAAGTGCTCCTACTTACAGCACTGGATGTGATCACAATCTGCTCATGGTTTCTGCAGCTGGGATCTGAGGGTATGAGAAAGCTTGGAAATCAAGTAATTCATAGGTAACTATGAGAATATTCCCGCCACAGGGAAGTTACATTTGTGCTCCCGCAACCCTTCCAAGTGAAAAGCCTGTGCCTGGCCTGAAACAGTTTGCTCTCTGTCCCCACTTGAGAATAAGATAGGAAATTCATGACTTCGATCTTCAGTTTCTTTTAACCTTAAGCTCAGTTCTTCTATCTATTCAAGTCACATGACACTTAAGGTCAAAATACTCATATTGTGGAGTGAGCCCGTTCCAAAGGACTGGAAAGTAGTATGGAAATAACCCCCAATGTTCTCCTTCATTCTGGTTTGATTTCAGGTACCAGTTGTATTCACGCTTCCATCACTGAAAATGACTTACTCATTAGAAGTATATTGGAGTATAAAATGAAGCCCATAAATGCAACCCCAACCTCACAACGAAACAAAGCAACCTTAACTCTTATTTAATGTGTATGTGTGACTGCTTTGCAATACAAAGATGTTTTAAGAAAGTATTAGAGATATATTTTGAGAACCTCTTGCCCCTTCTCCCAGAGTTCAAACAAGGCATCATTTTTTGACTTGTGACTTTTGACTTATTAATAAAACTAATTAAGTAATTTAAGTTAATCAAAACCAGTAGCAGCCCATGCCCGGATGGGTCTGCTATGTCCCTAATTTCTGAAAGATACATTAATTGGGAACAACTAGATTTTTCTGTAAAGATTAAAATTCAGGTGGTATACTGAAGGCAGTACACGAAGGCACAATGCCACCCTTCCTATCACCACAAAAAGGTCCTTGCATGAATAGCCTGAATGGTGATTTTTTGGTAAAGCTTTCTCAAACAATTCCCAGCTCAGAACGAACACACCGATCACACAAATGTATGCACACAGCACAAGGTGAAATGTAATTGTTCTTCAAACCGCTTACAGGACTTCACTTTACAAAAGATGAGCCAGTCTGCTTAGGTTTCCCAAGCGGCTATCACTCTTTTCCATGGGACACAAGGCAGCGTATGGATTTTTCATATCATAGGTATTGATGAAGCAAGGATGTCTGTTTCTAAGAAATGCCATCAGAGGCCTATATGGAAAGAAAACCCCACATCTTGCAATTAAATATGCCCTTAAAAAAACTTAAACACAATAATGCAAAGAAACCAATTTTGCTCTGCTGCTTAATTAGGTCTCCTGCCTGTAGTCGGCCATCACATTATGTTGACCTATGCAATACTTTATGGAAGAGTCACCTCCAAAGAGGCCGAAAGCCATTTCCATCAACTGTATCGATGCTGACACTGGAATGGTAATATGTCTAACAAGGAGGAGGAAGGGAGATTTGATTTTTTTCTTGTGAATAAGCTTACATTTGTGTTTTACAAAACTTGAATATCTAGTTTTAAATTACAAAAAAAAAAAAAAAAAAGAAATAAAAAGTTTCCCCACTCATTTTCTCCTAATTCAATATTTGAGGCGACTTCAAGGGTTACAGTGCTTATAACATGTTTTATTCAATTCACATA
Organism: Forpus xanthops; assembly: GCA_032466535.1. Classification (NCBI taxonomy): domain Eukaryota; kingdom Metazoa; phylum Chordata; class Aves; order Psittaciformes; family Psittacidae; genus Forpus; species Forpus xanthops. The sequence continues at coordinate 8,460 of JASSUY010035470.1, forward strand.
GAAAAGCATGCAGTATTAATGTAAAATGGTACAGTATTAATGTAAAATGTTCAGTGCACATTAGGTAAACAAGTCATTAGCATACAAACCCATTTTTATGGTCTATACAGGCATACTGAGCACATTTAGAATAACAGTGCTTTCTGGGAACTAAATTAAAAATTGTGCTTAACTTCAAAAGATACAAGCTGTGTTTGCAGTGTTCATGAACAGATGTTTTTTAACTGAAGCGCTGTAACCCTGAAAAGAAAGAGGCTGCTACCTTACACCCACATAAAACAAAGAGTTTTAGTACACGACAGTGCTATGAAACAGTTCAAGCAGCAACATTTCCTCTGGGAGGTGAGTTTTACGGCAAAAGTGACATTGTTTTATAGCAATTCCATGAATCCATAGGATATATAGCCAGTAGCTGCCTTACACGCACAAGACAATCTTCAGGAATGGGAAATGTAACCTTTAAAACAAATTCTTACAGAAATGATTTGACAAGATCCCTTGCAACTGTCCTGCTCAAGGGAGCCATTAGCTGCGTCCACAATTGGAAGATGATGCAACGTGAAAACTTAAAATCCAAAACCCCACCCCCAAGCGAATAAAATGCCCAGCCAAAGAAAAGAATCTGATACGGTTCTTGCCTAGGAAAAAGCCTGTAACGGGGAAGGGACTGTTCAGATTTCACATAGATTGGATTGCACAGAAAACACTAAGTTCACCTGTAAATATTAACCATTTGCAGGTTGATGACTTTGAGTCAAGTTCGACTTCCAAGCAGAATCAGTTCTTGGTGGTTTTTGATGGACTAGCACTGGAAAGGCTGCTTTGAATTTTCCTCTTGGTTGACTGACTGACATTTTTATTTTTCCTTTCAGCTATAAAGGAAGACACCCAGGGAGGATTAAGCTGATTGTGCAGGTCAGATGGCATCTTTAAAAAGCAGGAACCAAACTTTTGTTCCTCAAACAACCTTTGTGAGTTACTGAATAGTGAACTCTGAGAAAAGTCTCTCTGAAATGAACAGTTTGGAGGTTTGATATCACTAGCCACTGTATTTTGGCCTGTAAACAGCTGAAAGTGGTCATTCATATCTAGCTCAGATGGGGAGAGCATGGAAAACACAGCAGGTTCCCAGCCAGTTCTGTCAACTGCTGGATCGCTTGTCTCTGGACACTTCATACTCTGTTCCTCATTCATCTCTTCCAGTTTCTTCTCAGATCCATTAAGAAGCTTAGAGCATTCTGTTGACTTTGAGGAATTATCAAGATCAGAGGACTTGAAATTATAGCATGGACTCTTGCTGTTGTCTGACTCAGACATCATTGAATCTAACTCAGAAATTTTATCGAGGTAGGCAGCGTCCATAGACGCCTCGCTTGAGGTTCTGGTACGATTCATTTCAGAAGAGCAGAGGGCATGCAATCTCTTAGGTAAGCAAGAACTTGTTTTATCTCGGGACTTTGCTGATATCTCATCTGACTGAACAGCTACTGAATTCTGCTCTGATTCGTCAAAATCTAAGTTCTCGGCAAAATCTGTGGAGCAAGTCCCCCAAAACCCTGATTTTCCTGTAGCAAAACAGTTTAGCTTCTTTTCGTTATTACAGCTGCTTGTGCTGTGTTCAGGAGAATCTTTGCTGCAATCATCTGAAGTATCACAAAATTCTTCAAATTTCAGTTTTCTCAGGAATGCTGAGGGTTTCCTCGCATTTTCTTTCCCATCAGGAGTGTTCAAATGAAGGCGACTCAGAGACAGAAAAGGAGTGCACGGTGGTGGAAGATCATAAAGTTCTTCATCCTTATATGGGGTGCATTCCTCAATTTTATTCCACTGCTCTTCTAAGCAGGCATCCATATTTGTAGTATTTTCATCCAGAAGAACCCCATGACATCCTGGAAACAGTTCTTTCTTTGAGTCACACTGGGTATTTGAGCCATTTGAACCCTTTTGACTAGAAGAGCTTAAACTAGTTTCACCACTTGTCAGCTGTTCAAGACTGTCAGGACTTTGACTGGTAGTCAAAGTTTTGTTTTCCTCAGCTTGGGCTTTCAAACATGTTGCATCTTCACTGCTCTCAGCTCCTTTAGCATCTGTAGAAAGCGCTCTCTCACTAACACTGCTCACTGCTTGGGTTTCTTTGGCTGCATTTTGCAGCTGTAAAAGCTGACACTCAATTTCTTCTATGTATTTATCACTTCTTTCCAGTGCCTTTTTTAGACGGTTCATTTCACGTTCACTTTGTTCTATTTTGGACTGAAGTACAGCTACTGTAAACCTACCATACCTGCAAGAAATGAAAAAGAAAGAAAATATTAAGATAGAAAAAGACATCCTCATGGTGCTTTGCAAGCTCATTTCAAGAAAAGAACAAAGCTATTAAACACTCTATTAATTAAAAAACAAAAGTCAAAACTTTTCCTTGCTAGTTATGAATAAAAAAATAATAAAATCATCATATATAATGTACAGGTGGAGGTGAATACCCAAAAAGCCAAAATTAAACTATTAGTGGTAGTAAGGCAATAACAAGCACATTACCCTTCAAGGGGCTGGTTCTATCAATTCAATTCAAATATGCATGAAGAATTATCCCCTAAAACAATGGCAAAGATTTATGATAACATTTGAACAGTGGTCCACATCTTGAAATATTTACATTCAATCATTTTCCTACCGTACAGCCGTGTTTTACAATACATTTCTTACACAATGTCACCTTGTCAAATATAAAATGCCGATATGAAATTCAGAAACTGCAACAGTTCTTTGAGGTGGTTTAAATGCTTATGTAGACCATTTCAATTATATTCCTGTTAGATATACAGCTTTTCCTCAGCCATCATGTGGCTGGTACTTCCATCCGATTCAGAGCTACTTGCTTTTTGAGCTTTATGACTGCAACAATCTAATTTCTTGACTCCAAAACAAAAAAAAAAAAACATTTGTGGTTTGTGAAACTTGCGAGTTCGTGATGCTTCCAATGTCATGGGTTCAGGAGCAGCAGTCGTTTTTCCCCTTCAACACATTTTCAAGTGCCAAGATACGGACTTACCCTCCCCCCACCCTTCACCAGCTTTCAAGAGTGACCTTCCCCAGAGGGCAGGTGAAGGTTTCAGCTATATGCCCTGACTAATTCTAACCTGTCACTGACAGGTGGGCACCAGGGAATTTCCTGCTCCATCCCAGGCTTTCAATTTACTGAGAGAAAAAAACAATTAAAGTTCTGGTATTATTAGGAAGGAGGGAAGGACCTGCAGCCACCCTACAACTCTGACACGTAAAGTTTTACATCACAAAGAAAAGAAGTGACAATTCTTTATGTGGGCTTACACTAACCTCCATATTACAGCATAAGTTTTTTTTCATTCTTCCAGCACAAACGCTGCCTGGTATTTCCACTCTGTTTCTTTGTCTGTCTGTCTACCCCTTCTTCAGAGTCACAGGGAACTCCCATTCCATTTGCCCCATCCCATTCCCCTCACTTCTTCACAAAATGCTCTCACAGCAACCCTTAAACCTGTCCTGCAGTGATGTTTGAAGGTGGTGTATCTGTTGCCTATGACTATGCTGACAAAATATCCATGAATCTGTGCAGGCATTTCTAGCAAGGAATAAAACCGTATTTTGTTTCTGTATTTTGTTTGCTTCTGAGCCCAAAGCAGTAGGAAATTGCTCTATGCTGACAATTACGATACAATTAAGGAGGCAGCCAAGGAAAGGAGTAGAGAGTACCACAAGTCCCAGACAAACTGGGCACTTGTGACATCTCACCATTCAAACGCTTCTGCATATTGAAATGATTTTGGTGTAGATGGTTCAGTGGTGGGAAAGATTCAAACAACAGTCTAAGTCAGTTCTTTCGCAGCACTGCTATTAGACCACTTTTTAAATCAGATCAGCATAAGCTTCACAGAGTTTAGTATGTGCCACTCACTGCTTTGGAGACTTGGAATGTCAAAGTACAAGTTTTGTATTTATAAGTGTTCACTTCGTAAGATTCTTTTTCCCCTAAAAGAAGCTGGCTGGAATGGAACTCTGTCCAATCTGATCCAAGGATCCCCCTACCTCTGCATTACCTCCATCCAATTACTTTTGTCTTCATAAAAATGAATACAAATGTTTCTTCATTTGCCTCACTCTATGGGTAAGTTTTCTCCATTGATTATAGCAGTTTCTCCATTTCTGGTTGCATGCAAGAGGGAAATGGGAGAAAAAGTGCACAGGACTTCTTCTCCCCATGAACACAGACAAAAGCAAAATCACACACAGCTCGTGAATGCAATTATATTTTCAGGGGAAGTGAGTTACAATGGCATAAGCATCCTCATATACAACATATTTTGGCTTATTCCCTCCTTCAGCAAAAGGAACTCAGGTTTTGGTTTAAGACACTGAAGGAGCCTCTGTAGAATAGCAGGGTACAAGCTAAAAAGTTCCTGCTTCCTAGGGCAATCTGTGTTTCTCTAATAGACTTGTTCACACAACCTTACAGAAACAAACCCTACAATGCTTAATAAAGGATAAAAAGGTGATACAAAAATACAATTTAGCTTAATAACTGAGAGATGGGGAAAAATGTTTATGTAAAATAAGCAAGATTTTCTGGAGTCTGCTCTAACAGACACTCTGACATAAAAATTAAACATGTTTACATTTATATGCATACCTGGCAATTCCTTTTTAATGGAAGAATGGTGTAATATGTTTATTTAATGCAAACAGCATTAGTGACAGACTAAGATTTGCTTATGAGGAAGAAGCACTGTATTCTCAAGTGCAACTTTTATAACAAGTGTCCTCAGGTTATAAAAATACAGTATGTTGTTCAAAGCCAAATAGCATCACTAATATGTTAATTGTTGCAGAGGGATATGCTTGGTAATTTTGGTTTTCAGAAATGGAGCATATGACATACTGCCTAGAAACAGTAACCTCTGTAGGTAAGCACCAGAACAGCAGTGACTTCCTGTTTCTGCATTGAGACTTGCATGCATTTATTTTCCAAATTTTTAAGGACATGGATACTTAAGACAGTTGCATTACAATGCACATATTCAAACCAATTACTCCAGAACAGAGGATGACATAGGAGTTTTAGTGACTGATTTGGCAGGTCAGCAGAGAGCTTAAGAGACATATATGTTTTGGTTAAAGAAGCCAGAATCTTCCCCATCTCCCAAAACCAAACTATTGTTCTAAGAGATTTCCTCTTCTTTTCCCTGCAGGTGTACAGGGAGCTGTACCATAACCAAAAAAGTGATGCTCTGATGGCAGTAATAATAGAATGCAGTAGAGTTACATGAAAATAAAGTTTGACCTCACACTCTAGATAAACTATTTTTCCCCAAAGGATATGTACTACTTCACATAGGGTAACAAATTGATATATTCTTAAGGAGAAGTTAAGGTATTCAGTATACAAGTGGTAAAAAGCACTTTCCATATCCTCATGCTTGGATAATGCCTTTTGAGTGTTAGGGGTCTTGTTCTTTAGTTGTATCACTTAAACAATGAGTTGGTATGTCACTGCACTTGTTTTAAGTACATCTTTTCCATAAAAAACTGAAAGCTTTTCCACAGAAAGTAGTGGTCACTCATAAGCGAATAGAAAGATGTTTCAGGTGGGATTTGGTCCTTCAACACAAACACCTAGTGACATCTCAGATATCCTATGGACCTTTACATGACTGCTGGCCTCCAGCTATCACTCTGTAATGGAATTTGGTTCCACTGAAAAAGTGGTTCTGGGTGTAGCCAGCTACTGCTTTCCAGACTAAGTTACCTGGCAGAAGTGTACAATGGCTTCTTCTTGAAGAAAGTAATAGAAATACTTGCTATAGCTTTTTTTTTTTTTAAGCTTGTCAAACAACAAGTTACTTGATATAGCTTTTTTTTTTAACTTGTAAAAGAACAGATTATTTTCAATGTAAGCAAACGCTGGCCAGTAAAGCCCTCTTATCATACAGTTGACAAACTAATCCAAAGATGCATAGCCTTCAGGGAAATCCACTTCCTTCAAATCACATGAGTAAGACTAAGTTTTACTCTTTGTTGGATAAATGCAAAGCAGCAGGACTTGAACAGAATAGCCAAGCCAGGTACATTTTTTGTAGGAGCATTTCCTTTCACTTAAGAGAATTGGGTGAATTCAGACAAACACGCAAAGCTTCTGAAAGCTTTTTAATATGTTTCAGTGAAGCTGCACTGGTCTTGCACATAAGAAAGCCAGATTATATATATCCAGAACTGGTGAATAGTATAGGACAGAAAGGATTACTTCAGAATTACTAAGAACAAAACCCACCAAACCAAACAAACTAATCCATCAGAAAATCCACAAAACCAAGGAGTGTGACCTGAATGTTCTTACCCACCCACTTAAGATTTAGCTCTCGTGTCTGAAATGGGCACTTCCCCAGGATTTAACATTATGACTCATGATCCTAAAGCTGTTTTGAAGGCTACTATACAGCATTTTCTCCTATTCACTTTTAAGGCCAGACTGCAGTTGGTCTTTGAAAATGGTCAGTCCTCTGGGACAGCAAGCTTGTGAGGAGGTGAGAAAGTAGCCCAGGTTTCTACCAAAGAAGACAGCGGCATACTTATCCCCCGCACACCGGACAGTGGTTACCAGAAGTCTATTTTCAGACTCACTGAAATGCAGATTGAATCAAATAGTCTGGGATAAGTGGAAATATTCTAGTTAGATAAAAATTGAATATTGCACAGAATGATCTGAAAAGTCAGCAGCCTTAGATCTCAGTGTGCAGGCACCTGAAGTCACAAAGATAAACAGTAAACCTGAAGAAGGAATAAAAAAAACCCAAACCACCTGCTAAACAACAACAAGACCACTCACAAAACCAGAGAAAAGAGATAACTATTTTCTGCGTGTTACAGACAGTCTTTCATACTGGGATTTTAAGTGGCAGAAGAAATTAAATATTTAGGGAAATGATTCCTAGGAAGCCTAGAAGTCTGGTTCAAGCTAATTTGAATCTAACCATTCATAAAATACACTATACCCTGGAGTAGATGGACGTGTTATTCTCCTGCAGGTAAAAGCAAACATCCCTTTGCCAAAAATGCTTTTAGATCCATGCTTTTAGACCCACTGTGCCTTGCCAACAGACCTAAGAGTTTTCTATTTTAAGTAGAGCTGGAAGTAATAGGGCTATATCATCCTCTAAAACTTAAGTTTTAGAAGTTTTCCTGTTCTGCATCAGGAAAACGGAAGTCATTAAAAATTTCTCAGGAGAGAGGGCAAACAAAGAATAACCAATAACCTCCAATTGGTCTGTTTTCTGGAGAAATGGGAGACTAATTCAGCTCACTGGTAAGAATCAGAGAAAGAAACTTACCCCTATTTGCTTTTCAGACCTATGTCCCAGCTATACAATGGTATGGTATTCTGGTGAAGGTCTACTCTTAAAAATGCTTCAGAAAGAAGAGGAAAAAATAATATCTAACCAATCAGCATCATCAATTAAAAAAACTGTGTAAAAATCCCCAACATGGCTGCAATGTCAATTTTATTGACATACATGACATTTTTCAGCAGGTTTCAATGGATATGAACAAAGAAAAACAACTCAAGACAATTCAAAAGGAAAATTTTTTATTGACCGCTGAAGAAGGGCAATTTTTTCCTAGGAGGTCAGAAGTAAAGTCTGAGTTACAAAGGGATCATTCACCTGCCATCAGCATTTCCTTTGCTGTAAAGCAAAGCCTACTAAAATAACTTAGGCTGTGATACTTGGCTTCAGTGTCATAATGCACAAAATGAACTATATTTGGGGTAAGAGAACTGAATATTGACAAAACCTTTCTAAAATAATCTGATACAAGTTTTAGTTACCCAACCAGTTAAGCACGAATCTACACCTGAAAATCTGAAGCTGAGAAACATATGACAAATGAAACAATAGTAGTGACACCAAATTACAAAGATCAGATTCAGTAGGTATTTAAAACTACACTAGAGAGTAATTCAGAAACATTTTCCCCAAAAGTACCTTCTGAGCAATTCTGAATAAAGTACACTGAAACAACTGTACTGGCAAATCAGTGTACCTGCACAGAAAAGCTTAATTATAGTGACATTGTCACGTTCTGATGTTTATGCCTTCAATTTTTATTTCATAAGCAAGGTAAGAAAACATTTACTGCATCACGTTTAGCGTATGAAACCTACTTGAAAGACCTTTTAGGTATTATCAAAGTTTGCCATCAGAACTGGAGGAACATATAAAAAAATGTCGATATATCAGGTCTGGTCTAGGTACTGGCTGGACTAATGACTACAAGGATGAAAGTTAATTTATAAAATCTGCTAATAACACTAAGATGGCAAAGACTTCCTACCACCTGATGGATGTGACTGGAATTCGAAACCATTTTAAGTTTGACATGTGTATCAAAGCTGCCCAATTTCTAACATTTGCTATATCTGTGCTTCTAAAGAATGAAGTGGCTGGCTAGCATTTTAGGCCACACTGGCAAAAGATGGCAAAATAATCAGCTTCCAACAAAGACTAGTTCTTCACATCTCCTCCCCTCTGATATCTAATTTTTCTGAACAGGATAGTAAATCTACAAGAAACAAAATTCCCTCCACTGGGTAGTTTACCTGACATCGGTAAAGTAAAAATCAAGATTACTTGGTCTCTTCTTTTCTAGCATGTATTTAGTTACATCTATTTCCTTTTCAAGTTTGCCATCCTTGCCAACTTACTCTTGAATCTTATGGAAAAAGACATCCCATGCCATTAACATCCTCTCCATTGCCAAGATCTTAAACAGGGCTCTATCTCCCTTATTAGAGTACTTCAGGGCAGAATGTACTTCTATGCCTTCAACAGTATAGCACAAGGATCATGCATCTTCTTCCCTGTGGTCTCAAATGACAAGCAGTATGGCATGCAAGCTCTCTATAAGGATGAATTTCATCTTCCAGCAAGTGAGTTGTGAACTAGAACAAAATCCAGAGATCTCTCTTCTGACATTACACAGGTGCCCCCAACCCTCTTCCTCAAAAGCACCATATAAACCTTTGGCCAATGCTGTTCTTAGCTTTCTAAGTTCTAAATCAATGAGAGAAAAAAAAAGGTAGAAAACCAAAGAAAGGAACACAACTTAAAAATACGAACACATTGCTTCGCTTCCAAAGCACAGCAAAGTGTTTTCTTTTTCAGGTTGCTGTCACTGATGTTTTAACTGTTTAAGAGTATTAAACACAGGTGTCCATTCTGGGAATGATGGTTTCATGCTGCAGAAGCTTGATTCTACATGTCCTGCCCAGACACAAAGCTACCAGGGAATTCCCTTGAACAGGGAGCTTAAGTCCACATAACAAACCCTGAAGGCAGCAAAAGGAAGAACAAACCAAAACCAAATACAAACAACCAGAACATCTGTAGTTAGTAACAGACCTACTTTGGTCTTACACTACACTTAGAAATAACCAAAAACCAAGAATAAGTTAACTGTACAATTCAACTAATGAATCCAGTCCTTCAATATTGGCCAGATAAAACAAGGAATAACACTTGTAGTCATGCCATACTCCTTCACTGTAGACTTGCTGCTACTCTATAAGTTACATTTGTCACCCAAGTCTATGAGGGTAAAAATTCCAAAATCCACATATGTAACACCATGTACACCACCACAGACTTAGGTTAAAGGTCAACAGTTAAACAGTCTATAAATATAATGCGTTAGCTTTTAAAACATTCACATACTTTTGGGGTGATCTATTATCAACTTCAGCTTTTAGTCGCAAATTCTCTCTTAAAAGGCTATTGTTCTCCATGCTCAGTTTCTTATTTGCCTAAGGAAAAGAAAAGGAAAGAAAATAAGTACAGAGTAAACCAGAAATTACTTCTAATATTTATAGGACAAGCTGTTTCTCCTTTTTAAAGAGACAGAACTAGAAATGTGAAGGCAGGAAACGGCCTTCAGACAGGAACACCACTTAAAAACCATCATGGGAAATGGCTTGCAAAACTGAATAGTGAACAGGCATTTTTTATTTATATTCCAAAAATACATCACAAGTGTCCTATCTAGGGAAATAAACATAGCTATGTTAGTTAGCACAAAAAGTCATTAAGGAGATGTACTAATGGCAATTCCATGTTGTTTTTTCCACGTGACTAAATATGTTAAGTACATTAACATTACAATGTGCAGGTATCAGCAAAACTAATGTTGAACAGCTTCCCCCACTCCAAATTACAGTAAGATTACTTTGTGTATTTGACTTGTTTTTAAAGCATAGTTATCCTGTGGATGTAAATCTATTATGATAAGCTATTTGCAGTACTTCTTCACTTTCTTCCAGGATGTTGTGATTAACACTCCTGATACACAACCCTTCTTACTCCTTGAATTGAGGTCAATTCCTTCTTCTCAGTTCAGCAGACATTGTTAACAAGACACTTCATATAAAAACAAGTTTTCTTGCTTCTGTGTTTCAGAACAATGTCACTACCCTAACAAATAGAAAATACTCTGCAATTCATAGCTCAATCTCTATATGCTGAAAACAGCATCACCAGTCCAACTTGTAATTCACAGCCTCAATTAGATGCCACTTCCACTGCATAATGAAAGCATGATCTAGAATTAGCTACAAAGAAGGAACCATGCAACTCGGCTCAGGAGTGAAATGTACTTTTTAGAAAGGATCAAACAGTGCAAGAAGAGAGGCAGAAAACCTTAAATGCTTATACAGATAACCTCATCAACCTCTTCAAGTGGGGCAAAGAGTAAGGAAAGTAAAGAGAATGGAGCAGTAAAACCAAACTAAAACACCACCACCACCCTCAACACCACAGTATTCCTAGGGGCAGAAAGAGTAAGTAGAGAGTTCTGATAAAGAAGGAATGGGAAGGATGAGCCCAGGACATGGGTGCCTGGGTGACATGTCAACCATTTGTTATTTAAAAACTAAAAGCACAAAAAGCTGCCCTGAAAGCAATGAGTAAGAACCCAGGATAACTTGGTACCAAAGTAGAATGAAAACATTTGACAGCATGGACAAGACCTTTCCCTCTTTCTGGAGACACAGTCTCCCCAGCCTCACAATCTAATAGAAAATTGCAAGACTTGCATAGAGCTGGTGGGTAGGGCATCCTCCACCTGGCACACGGCAAGGCAGGACTGAACCTCTTTGGTGTCCTTCTTCCTAAGAGTGCTCTACTCTCCAAACTTGTAATCTACAAGGGATCCCCATTTGCAGCACAACATCTAGACCAACGAGTTCATGTAACTGCATTATTTGTGAGTGTACTTTGTCTAGTATTTCTACTACTGGGCTCCTATCACACTTCCATACTTGTTAGAACTCCACTCAGTAATAATGCCTACTTTGGGAATCACTGCTCTAGGACATTAAATGATAAAGGTGACTGCTATTTCTTGACTCAGGCTGGTTTTAGATCCTGCCTCACTGGGAAGATATGGGAGGTTTAAGCTCCTGGGTCAGGTACTTTAGAGGACAAGGCTCCTGGTTTCAGGTTGAGGATATAGGGAAAAGAGGTCTCTGTTGCGACTGAAGAGCTCTTGCTTTTCAGAGTCCTCCAACACATAATGCTTGGTTTTGCAGAAGGCAACTCAGGATTGTTAATAGAAGAAATAAAGGCAGCATTTTGAATAAACGCAAGTCTAGTTCTTTCCACCTTGCTTTTCAAATTAGTCTGGAAATGTCACTCTTCTTCAATGTCTGAGGTGATCTTTCTTGTTACTGCAGGTAGACTTTGCAAGATATTTCTATTTAGATGTATTTTTACATGACTATCTCCTCCATCAAGCCTTCTGCAGTATCAGGTTTTCTCCTGTATTAAATCCAAGATGTATAAAAAAGCCGCAGGTTTCCAGTAAAGGATCTTCTGGTCATAAAATGCTGAAGCTAGTCTATTTTCAGTCAAAGGGTCAAGTTACTCTGTCTCAGCAAATTGCACCAAAAATATTGGCTAGCAGGGAGGGCAATAGTGCAAAATCTACCTCAGCCAACTGTACTGTGTTTGGCCACTGAAAGTTGTAAAATAGATATATTCTATAGATTATTGCAAGCCTGAAAAATCTGGTCATCAATACTGGTGACAAGTGCTACTATAATCCAATTACCCAGTCACAGAGTGACAAAGAAGTTGAAGAAGAGTCACATACAAGACTCACTAGAAAAAGCAATAACATCTGACACTTGTGAAGGCTTTATGGAAATACTATGATACATCAAGAGTCACTGGAATTCAATTTTTAACTCTTTCTTCTGGATCTATGAAGTACCCAAAGGTCATACTAGTTCGCACTCCCATTTAACTAACATAAAACAGTTATACAAGGTAGCTGACGAAATGTATTTATCACCTCCTTTAGCTTTTCCATGTTATTCATCACTTTTTCATACATGTAATTGGCAGCTTTCAGCTTTTTACTCCATTCCTCTGAGGTCTCTGGGCCACTAGTCCTTGCTTCATTTGCTGACTGGCTAGTTTCTTCATTTTGGCAAGACAAAGCTGATGCCTTAGGATCCAGAAGAGATTTCAGCTGCGTCTGTAAACTGAGATTTTTACCTCTCAGATCTTCCACTTCTTTTTGCAGGGATTCTATTTCATCCTAAAGGTGTCAGAAATTCACAGAAATTAAAATAATGCATGAGATTAATTAAATAATACTGGCAAATTCCCACAGCACTTCAGAAACATGGGTTCTGGCAAGCCCAGATTTATGCCTTCACTTACACGTATATCTAAGTATGTTTACGTATTGTGCTCTAGGCAGGATTTTAATCAACCTGCACACTCAAGCACAGTGAAGGTTTTAGTAAAGGGAATCCCTTGACTACATAAAGCACCCTGAACAAACCAGGGCAGTCCAAAAGCTTCAAAACATTCAGCAAAATGAATCTATTATTAGGGCACTCTGTGGGAGGATTTCCTGTATTATGAATGTTCTTAAGGTCATCTTCTGCTGACTCATTTGCTGTTATTTGAGAATGTTTCTCATATCATTCTGAAACATCACATGTTTGGGTGCCGAAAGCCTCAAAATTCAAAATGGACAGAATGCTATCTGGAAGAGGCTGCTCCAGCTGTGCTAAAGGAGTAGCATCTTAGGAAAGACTCTCAAAATGCAAAGAACAAAGCTCTTAGCCATATCACTCTAAAGCCACAAAAAAGCACAAACCTTCAAAAGCCTCTTGTTAAAGGAATAAACGATAGAATTTATCCTGAAAACATGTCTTCTACACTGTTTACCGACTTAAATATGTGAGTTGGGCAAGGTCATATTACTAAAGGAGGCCATATACAGCATTTACATAAATCCCAGGCATATTTGCAAGAATAACCAGGCTTCTCCACCACCATTACCACCAGCAGGAGAACAATAATTTTAAATCTAGGGTTTTTGAAGAGATTTTATGTTATTCTACGCCTATCTGTGTGATTTTGGAGTTGATTCAATAGAAAGGCAGGAAAACTCCTTTTCCTGACTCCCCCTTTCATGGAGGATGAAAGAAGCTGAGCTATAGGCAATCTTGTCATAAAAGACAGCCCTTACTTCCTCAGTGTTAAGGATATATACAGTGTCTGCTTCCTTTCTTCCATTCTCCTCCCTGAGACAGGTTTCCTTACAAAATATGGGGTGTCTTCACACTGTTGCTACTAAGGAAACAACAAATGACAAAATAAACTAAACATATTCCTTATTAACACCTTTTCACCTTGCTCCTAAGAGAATATTTTTTCCAGCAGGAAAGTGGAGATAAACTTCCAAGCACAAACAAAAAAGGAACAATGATAAAAATTAACCTACGCCAGAAAGGTTACAGTAGACAGTATTCTTTAAGAATGAATTTAGTACTCCTGAGCAAGAGAATTACTTCAGGAAATGTTTGCATTTGTATCAAAAACAAAACAAAAAGCCCCCAGTGCCCAATCTGCATAAAGAAAACCGTCCCATACCACCTGGGGGTGGAATTCCCACAAAACTGTATCATTGTTTGTGCCTGGCTGCTTATAGCATATAAAGAATAACATCATGTCTTTAGCAAGATCGCTTCAAACACCAGCAAATGCTCCCTCATAATTTTAGCCAAAGCCAAGATTTTAATGCAGCCAGGTTTCATGTAATTCCAGTATAAAATTTTACTCAAATTGAAAGCAACAGGACTCAACACAAAAGGATCAGTTTCATGCAGTAATTTAACAGCTGCAATTCATCTGGAAAGTCACAACACTCCCCATGTCCTTACCTCATATTCTTTGTGGAGCAATTCAAGCCTTGTTTTACGTAGGTGCTTTCTGACTGTCGGGCTAAAGATAGGATCACTTTCACTTGTTCCTCCTAAAGCAGCATAGGATAAAAGAAACACTAGCACTGTTTATTTTTAAGTCAATTCAATACTAGGCATTTACTTTATAGCGCTTTTCATATTATCAACTACAAATAGAGGTAACATTGGACTAATCATTGTGGTCAATGACTCAATGTCCAGCTGGAGATCAGTAACGAGTGGTGTCCCTCACGGATCAGTGTTGGGACCAGTCTTGTTCAACATCTTTGTCGGTGACATGGACAGTGGGATTGAGTGCGCCCTCACCAAGTTTGCCCATGACATGAAGCTGTGTGGTTTGGTTGATGCACTGGAGGGAAGGACTGCCATCCAGAGGGACCCTGACATGCTTGTGAGGTGGGCTGATGCCAACCTGATGAAGTACAACCATACCAAGTGCAAGGTGCCTACACCTGCGTCAGAATAATCCCAGGCACAGCTACAGGTTGGGCAGAGAGGAGATTCAGAGCAACCCTGAGGAGAGGGACTTGGGGGTATTGGTCGATGAGAAAATGAAAATGAGCCGGCAGTGTGCGCTTGCAGCCCAGAAAGACAACTGTATCCTGGGCTACATCAAAAGGAGCATGACCAGCAGGTCGAAGGAGGTGATCCTGCCCCTCTACTCTGCCCTGTGAGACCTCACTTGGAATATTGTGTGCAGTTCTGGTGTCCTCAACATAAAAAGGACATGGAACTGTTGGAATAAGTCCAGAAGAGGGCCAAGAGGATGACCAGGGGACTGGAGCACCTCCCCTATGAAGATAGGATGAGAAAGTTGGGGCTGTTCAGCCTGGAGAAGACTGCGTGGAGACCTCATAGCAGCCTTCTAGTATCTGAAGGGGGCTTATAAGGATGTTGGGGAGGGGCAGCTCATGAGGGACTGTACTGAGAGGACAAGGGGTAATGTGTTAAAACTTAAACAGGGGAAGTTTAGATTGGATATAAGGAAGAAGCTCTCTGATGTAAGAGTGGTGAGGCACAAGGAAGCTGTGAATGCTCCATCGCTGGCAGTGTTCAAGGCCAGGTTAGACATATCCTTGGGTGGCATGGTTTAGTGTGAGGTGTCCCTGTCCATGGCAGGGGGGTTGGAACTAGATGATCTGAAGGTCCTTTCCAACCCTAACTATTCTATGATTCTATAATCTATGACCACAGAAGATTTAAAGTCATCCCATTTTCAGAACAGGTTAAATAGGAGTATCTACTAATGACGTTTGGAAGTCAAAATCCTGCCCCACAGCAGACAACTCTTGAATTTTTTAACTTTATATTTTCCTTGACAAAATCCTGTCTTATTAAAGACCATCTATTAAAACAGAGCTAAGAGGGAGGAGTGGGTTGGGAAAATCAAGCATATATTTAATTAGTACAAGACAGGGTGAGTTTCTAAAGTGAGGCCGTTCATATATATTTTTCTCTCAGAACCAAATAAAAGAGCTGACATTTTATGCCAAATAAAGATCAGAATATTTCCTAGCTCTGGGGAAGCTGGGGTCCTAACTCAGGTGTTGCAGCTTTGTCTTATTTCTGTGCTAAGTCATTTTAGTAAAAATAAAGCAGAAGGGAAGAAATGTTGAACAAAACAAACAAAAAGAAAGCAGGAGGGAAAGACCATGTCATGGGTTCAGCCGCAGCAGTCATTTTTCTCTTTTTCGTAGTAGCTGATGCAGCACTGTGTTTTTGGTTTTCGGCTTGGGAACAGCGCTGATAACACCAGTGTTTATAGTTGTGGCTTAGAATGTTTAGGCTGGCCAAGGACTTTCTGAGTTTCATGCTCTGC
>JASSUY010035471.1:0-14945 GCA_032466535.1 Forpus xanthops
CTTGGGAAATTTATTATGTCTATATTGGATTTGGGTTACATGTCTTTATCTCCTTTTGTAAAGGAATTCCATTTGTATTTTGTCTTGTGATAAGAGATGCATAGATTTTCTTATGCTCCTTGTAAATGACTATTAAATATTTAGTTCTAATAATATATTTCAGGATTTTCTATTTTTTCTAAAAATTAGAAAATTTCTAAAAGTTTCTAAAAATTTTCTAATTTTTACATAAAAAAGAGTGATTTTTAAATTGAAATACTGTTACTTATTGCAATTATTGCATGGATATTAATAGAAGTTATTCCTGAGTAAAGTGGTACAACAGCCTTTGAATCCTAAAGAAATTCACAGTAAAATACTGTTATGCAGACAATCTAATTATGTAGTCATAATAATAGTAATTGCATAATGTTTTAATTTTATTTCAATAAAAACATTCTGAAGTCATATTTTGTTCTCCAGAGATGACACATACAGCCTATGCAGTGTGCTCCAGTTTGGCACAGAGCTTGCTGAAAAAGCAACACCGGGCTCTGTGCTGATAGCAACTCCTTTACATCTGCCAGCAGTATTCAATACCCTGGACATGAGGCCTTCTCAGCTAATGTTTTTTCTTTAGTTGTGTTAAAGTAAATAGCACTACGATGAAATAATTTCACTGTCTTTCTCTAAAGATGCATCAGATGTCAGTTGTTCCTTATTCTCTCTTTTCTGGGTTGCTGGTGGGCCTTTTTTTTCTTTCCTTCTCTGAAAGCATCAATAAAGGAGATAGTCAAGTTGATTTCAACTGAGTTTCAGAATGTTTTTGAAATGGACGTTTATGATTAGCAAATCTTGATGGCAGTCGTGGCTTTCTTATTTTGTAGTCTGTTTGGCTTGACAAACTGTATTAATTTGCTAAGGAGATTATCATGGGCTGTTAAATGATCTCAGAGTTGGGATTACTCCCACAACTTTTTTAGGAATTCTTCCCGTTTTGGTGTAAGATACTGCAAAAGAGCTTGGATTTTGTCTGTATATGGACTACTGAACTCCGTCAGCCATGTTGTCACTCTCTGGTGCTAGAAGAGCTGTGGCTGTGGCTTGGACCATAATTCAGAGTAATTGTTTCACCTCCTTGTGATGTCTAGTTACTGGATGGAGAAATACTATCCACACTTCTGTAAGTATATTGCAGGCTGGAAAATGCTTTCTGCTAAGAACAGAAATTGATGATGAAAGAATATTCATGTGGAGTTTTCCGTTTGCTTTTAATACTAATCTTTTTAATCACAAAAAAAAATGCTTAAGGAATTGCGTTTCCTAGAGCACAGTTGGCAACAAGCGATTCTGTGCTCACCATTAGAAGCCTTTTCATAGTTAGCACATTGCTTTCCAAAGGCACCTATCTATGGGAGGCTTTGAAACCATTTGCTTTCCTCTGGTTGGTCTCTGGTTGTATTTTGCATATGACTTCAGCTGTCAGTGAGTGTCCACATGGGCATGTTTTTTGATTTCTTTTGCACATGGCATGCATTTCGGGCAGACTTGGGTTCATGGTCTTCTTGAAAAACTTCAGATAGATATAAAATATATATATATATTAAGAAGTAACATATCTATTTCTTAAATACAGCATAGAATTGATAGATGTGGAAATACCCGTTTCCAAAAGATTTAATAAAAACAGTTTTAAAACACCTGAAAATGGCACCCCTTTCTGGAGGCATTAGTTAGCTGTGCTAACCAGCTTTTATCTGTGCTTACACAAAGTCCTGCTAGTTTTTGGTCTGTTAAAATATTAGATCATTATGTAAGAAACCACCTCTCCCTTCCTATATCACGTATTTATTTGAGGTCATTTGAGCTGTTAGAGCCAGCAATGCCAAGAGTGAAATGTCTGGTATTTTGGTTGCAGGGTGTTTTCAAGAAAAGGGCCTTGTCTCTGGAATTTGCTTCCTGAGTGTGGGAGCCTAAATTTAGTACAAATCTTGATGCTTTCTTCAGGTCTTCCAAAGTAGAGGATCAGAAACTGCAGTGATAGATTTCTTATTTTAATGATTCCGGTTGAAAGACTGAAATTGTGCACTTTGTGTTTATTTCCAGGAACTTGAAAACGTACTGCATTTAGTAAGTTGAAAAGAAGGATAATACAGGGATTACTGTTGAAAGAATAAATTGGATCTGACTTACCATGTAAATACCAATCATTTCATAACTACGGAGAAAACTGTGGCCTCTTACCATAAAAAATGGTAGACCAGTGCTTCTTTAAAAGAATGAACACACATGAATGTTCTCCACATATGGGCTTATTTCTACATGACAATTTACGAGAAATATGCCATGACCTTTTCATAAAATTTAAAATTCAGGCATTAATGGATTTTAATTGCTGTATTAGGCTTGAATCACACTATAATTTAACATGCAATTTACATGCAGAAAGAATCGGGGAAGAAAAAGTAATGATAGGGAGGTGGCAGAGGTGAAGAGTATCTATAGAAATATATAATACTTCTATTGAAAGCAGGGTTTGAGGGAACAGACAGCAGTAAAAATGTTTTAGTTATGCCACTGACTGTGGCAAATCTGAATTCTTTGGTCTGTAGAGTGTTCCCCTGACACCAGAGCACTCTAGTGTGGCAGCTTCATACACACTGAATTTGTAAGACAGTGGTGGATAAAGCACATTATTTCTTTTCCTTTTTTTCCTCAGGAGTGTCGATCCTGCCATAAGGCACTTGCAGATAAAGGGAATGAGCTCTTGGGGGATATGTACTGGTCCACAAGAAGAGTGTGCAACAGATCAGCAGTGTTTGTGTGGATCCCCTGTGTATCTCACAGTTCAGGATGTAACTTGATGCAGGCAATAAGCAGATCACAGAAGCGCTGGAAGAACAAATAGTAAAGGCAGTTTACTTTCCTTACTTAAAAAGCTTTCCTTAATTTGGAAAACTTGTATTTCAATTCAGGTTAGTGTTATTTTTTCCTGCTGCCTTTGTTTTAAAGGAGAAACCTGTCCAGCCAAGGTGATTATTTGAAGAAAAAAAAACTAAAAACAACTAAACCCCAATCAAGCCTAAAAAATTAGGAGTTCACCTTCACAGCACTCCTCTCCAGCTCTCAGCCTCATCTCACTTCCTCCACATCAGCATCAGCCTCTGATCAGCAAGGCTGGTGGCTGGTCCCTGTAGCTGTGTCATCTCCAGCAAACACAGCAGGAAAAGAGCAAGAATGTGCTGCTGGGGGAGGGGAGGGAGCCAACCCTGAAACTGCACCTTCTATACAATGGTTTAACCTGCCCTATGGAAAACAATTCTGTTGTTCTGATTAAGACAATAACATCTGCAATATCTAAGCAATTTCAGTTCTGCTGTATATTCCTATATAGAAGTCATTATTTTTTTTTACCGTGCTATTGATGTCAAAACTATTTTCCGTTTTTCTTTGTGGATAAGATAGCTAAACTTCATAAACTTACTGTCGTAGATACCACAATTGATATACAAAGCTATAGTGCTTTTAGAGTCCTAGTTTCAGCACAAGCAATTTACCTAGATGCTTCCCCATGGTCCTTGTTCAAAAAATTGGACAGAGATTCTGTCATGGGCTGTTCAGTTTACTGGTATATTAGCTGAGGAGGGCCTTCAGGGATGCTGGACTGTGGGGAACTTTCACAATAGTTTACACATCATCTAGGCCCTGGCAAGCATGCTGACTTTTTGTCTTTGTAATCTTGTCTTGGTTTTCCTTGGCCATCCTATTTTTGTTTGTTTTTTTCTTTTTTTTGAAGAAAAAAAATGTCACCAAAAAAAGCAAGTGCAAGATAGTGCTTGAAGTCAATGAGGATGCAGATCTAAGTCTGTAACTAGACTTGTGTTTGATAGCCTTAGAACAAAAATACAGTTGCAAAATTAATATGGTGTAATTTTCTTAGACATCTGGAATAGATGTGTATATGCAGCAGTGCTATATGCAACCACACTGAATTCATTGTATATAATGCATGCAGCTGAGGATAGACTCTAGCCCCCATATGTTGTAGTATAAAATTAGAGATTGAAAGATCATTTATCAGTTTTGCTGATTGGGCTGAGAGGATTCAAGTGTCCTTGTAAAATGCATATTATTTCTCCAGCTGAAGCCGTGGTGCCATGTGCTTCAGAAATCATTTATCAGCAGACTGGAAAAAAAAAAAACAAACCAACAACCTGTAATAGACCAGATATTTATTTTTTTCCTGACTTTTGTGATCTCACACTTTGTGAAATGCAGTTTGCATTAGCAGTGCTGTCAGGCATTACTCCTCCTAACTCAAGTTGTACCTACAAACAGATGTTTGTGCTGCTACATCTGTCTACGCAGAGGTTTTGTTGTTTAAAGATACTCCCTTCCCCCACCTTGCCTCTGAGCTTTTAGTTTTTCTATCCAAAAATAGTTCATGGACTCTCTCACAGTAAAACTGCCTGGTGCTTTTTTCAATACTCTGATTTTCATTTACTTTCAGTTGGTTGTAAAAAATTCTTGGCCTCTGGCATTTCTCTGTGGTTAGCTCGTTGCAGTTTTTATCATCGTGCCATGAAATGTTTTATATTTATGGAGATAAATTGCCAAATCTGAAAAAATACTTTTTTAATTTTACATAGACAGTACAGTCCGTGCCGTGGGCCTTTCACTCAAAGATCTGGATATCAACTTGATTACAGTCAGAAGTGTACAGAGTTTGCTGATTGCAGCCTTGTCTCAACTGAATGTTTGTCATGTCACAAACTCTTTTCAAAGCTTGGAATTATTTAATAAGCTTCAACGTGAAGAGAAACGGTCTGTAATCTATAGAAACTGAGTCCTGATGTACATATATTGATGTTTTAACAGAACCATGTGCAAGAGATCATGCTATTTTTTTTTATTTAATGTGATTAGTTGCAGAATCTCAGAATTCTGTTAAAAAGAAACAAATCCTAAAAATACTCTGGGATTGAGCATGACAATACAGGCATTGGATAACTTGTTGATAGTTCCTAATATGGCATTAGGGTTTTAAGTGTCATATGAAAATGCATGTATTTCTTTTTTTGGGGATTTGACTGTTGTTTATTGACACACCCATATTGGCAATGATAATGCTGAAGACCTTTGATTTATGTCTTACTCAGTTTTCTCTTTAAACTCTGCTGAGAGTTTAGTAAGGAATGGTATGTTCATAATGTATGCTGAGCAGTGTTGGTTGCTCAAATACTGTTGAATGCATATCCCATAAAACAGCAGTGACTGTCTTTTGGCTAAGGAAAGTGAGGTTTGCTTTGGACCACTCTTGAGGAGTAACCACAGCTAGCATCATCAAAGTGCTGGGACCTTATTTTTCTACCTCCTCTTAAGTGAGCAGTTCAGAATGCTAGATGACTGCCAGTTTAAATTCATCTATGAAACTAAACAACGAGGACAATAAAATGCACCAGGAGTGCATACAGGAACGGTTTGCCAAGACCTGGGGGGAAGGTGTGGACTTCCAGGTCCAGTTCTTGCACTCAGGACCCTCCATACTGGTTATGCTTACTTTGGGGTACAGCGCATGCAATTGCAGCATGAAATTATTGCTGTTACTCAGGATTGATATTTAGCAGCCGACTTGTACAGTTATGAGGTAATACTCATTTTATAGGTAAAGGAAACAAGTTTTGGGAGAGGATTCTTCCAGTCCAGGAGGTTGTTTGGGTTTGTTTGTTTGTCTGTTTGTTTGTTTGTCTGTTTGTTTGTTTGTTTGTTTGGGGAGGAAGGTTGATTTGTTTGTTTAGTTTTTTGGGTTTGTTTGGGTTTTTTTTGTTTTTATGTCAGCTAGAATTGAGAAAGCTTAACGTGGGACATTTCATTCCTATCTGAACTGATAAAGACTGTAACTCAGAAGAAAAATTATATAGACAGAGACAGTGGAAGAAAATGTACCACAACACAGCCAAACATAGAAGATAAGTGCTAGCTGTAGTTGAGGAATGAGAATGTATATGATTTGAATGTTTGAAACTATTAGATATAAAAAATGCCATTGGATATCTGTGTTTAACTCAAAAAGGAGCACAGACTTTGAAATTGTTTCCTATTTTTTTGTAGGAAGGTTACTTTTCTTTCCACAGGACTTTCTTTAAATTTAGGAAGTGTTAAATGATTGTATTACTGTTACTATGTGGAGACAGACATGCTATGCTACCAGGAAATTACATAAGCTTAAGATTTGTTTGTTGTGAAAGTGTTAGGAGCACTAAAAAAGTGCTTTGTGATTCAAGATAGCTGATATGATTTCATGGAAAGGAAAGCCATGATTCATTTACTGATTAGAGTTCTTGAAAGACTGAGGAGTTATAGCACAGCCTTGCTTCCTTGCTCTCCTGAAGGATCAGTTAACACAGGTAATAGGAACCCATATTATGGCCAAGATTAATTTTTTTTACAGTATGCTAACTTTTTTTTATCACAATTAGATGTCATCTCTTTAAACAGCTTAAGTTGAATTGATTTTGCTCTCATACACAAGCAGATGTGTACTTCTATCCAGCTGGCTCTAGGTGGCCCTGCCTGAGAAGGGGGAGTTAGACTAGATGACCTCCAGAGGTCCTTTCCAACCTCAACCATTATAAGGTTTTGGGATTCTATTATAAAATATCCTGTTAACATATTTGCTTCCTTGAAAATACAGTTTCCCATAGTCTGGGTACTTAACTACTTTGTCAACCAAGTAATTTTTAGGGTAAAAGCTAATTTCTCAAAATGCTGGTTTTGTCATAGGACAGTGAGTGAACAAAGTATTTTCTTTTTAAAACTTCTAAAATATTCCTTGTATTTCATTGCATCCTTAAGACTTACAATCTTTGTGATATTAGTGATATTTTCTTTACTGTTGCAACTCTTCCACATTTGTCTACTAGCCTGAGGTTTGTAGTAGGTTATATGCTGTTCTAAGAATTTTCATCAGCAGTAGATTTCAATCTTGGCCTTATTGTTGATAAAGAAGATCATTGTTCATTCTAGTTCCATTACTTACACATAAAATTGCACAGATAATTCAACCTCAAGTTATAATCGAAGCATTGTTTTAATGCAAAGTTTTTGTATCATGGAGCCTTTGCTGTTTTGAGATACGTTTGTAAATTCCCAGTATATCAGGCTCCCTTTTTTGAATATAAGGCATTTGGCCTGCTTCCCCAGCCTGAGAACATCTCCCGGTAATATCCAGTGTTCTTTCAAGTGGTGCTTGATGGGTTCTTTTGGTGTGAAGCTTTGAGAAAATCTGAATAAAATGCTCATTGACTTATCCAAAGGTACCACTGCTTGAAACCTCCTTTCAGCACCTCTGTCTTGGGCCTAATGCAGAACGTCATCTCTCTTTACAGCTTTTATTGGATTCTGTCCTAGCCCTTTAAAGGGAATACCTGGCCATTACCCAGCAGTGTCTGATAGTGACAAGGTTAGCAAGTCACAGGTTCTTGGCCCATCTTTTTAAACATAGTTGTGACTCAGCAGATAGTAATGCAATGTTGATATTTTTAAGCTTGATGCATTTTAACCCCATTTAATTTGTAACTTATGAAAAAATCTCATAATTACAGAAAGTGTGAGAGATGCAGGCTAAACTATGTGTACTTTTTTTTTTTTAATTTTTTTAACTAGACTTTAATTAGCTAACTCAGAAATGAGTCCTGAGATTTCAGAAATGATAATTTCCTGTTTCTGAAAGTGCTATTAAGCCTTCCAATGTGATGCAAATGAATTTTTATCATTTATTTTCTATATTCATTCACTTAGAACCCATGATTGCTAATGTTTTTTACGAAATGTGAAGAGTGCATTATTTACCTAATTATCCTTCAAATTATAAGCAGAACACCAGGCTTAAATATTCATAGACTAGTCATTCTGCATGGAGTGGGTGTTAAAGCAAAGGCATGTTCTCTCTCTGTAGTTTCAGTCTTGCAGCTGACAGAGCTACTTATTTCAGGTCAGACCTTGGTATCTGGTATCATTAACCTTCTTTCCTACTCCAGTCTCTTCAGTTGGTAATTTAATCTTCACCACTTACACCTTCTTTTTTGGGGGAGATCAGCTGGAACCAAGATGGGTAGATGTGTCCATCTATAACAGTGTTGTAGGCTGTAGTACCTTTATTGTCGCCTGTGCCATTTTTCTCAAGTATTTCTTAGCATGGTCTTCTTGTTACTTTGGCCTGGAATTAATTTATTTATAGGCAGTCCTGCATGCTGAAGAGGAGGAGGCTAGTTATCCAGGCAATTATTTGAAGAAGTTAGGAAAAAAAAAATCCCTTCTTTTGGTTCAGGTGCTCCCCATACAGCATTTTGTCTAGCTCTCACTTTCCAATGCCAGCCATGCTATTGTTTGCTTTGAGTACTCAGCATTTTCATGAAGGACGCTGGCCTGCAAGATTATTTGACTTGTATCATCAGCACAGGTTGTCTGGTATCTGGCAGAACAAACCAGGGGAGGAAGGGGGGATTCTATTCCAAGTATAATCACAGTTCTCTACCCTAGTGCTTGTTCTATCGATTCATTGTAAAAAGCTACCATAAGTTTGTGATGGGACTGAGGGGGGACTAAACAGGAAGAAATTGAGGGTCCTAAAGAAGAAACATATTAGGTTTGGTGCAAGTATCTCAGTATGGAGCTCTGCTGGAGCTGACTAGCCCTCCTGTGTACCGAACTAAAAAGTCTGTTCTGTTTCTGGAATTGGCTAGTGTCTCTAGGTACCTCTGCAAATGTCTGTATGTTGCTGGTAAGTTGGCTCTGAAAACCTTCAAGAAGAGATGGATACTTAGGTTTCTTCTAAGTATAGGCCAAGAGAAAAGAAATGTCATTCCTGATTGTCTCCCTCCATTCCAAAGCATGGAGTGCAGTGCCTGTCTTCAGGCTGAATGGTCTCCAGTAGACAACTCTTCTGTTGTAGTCTGCTTTTCTTTTTTTTTTCTTTTCCAGACAACAGCAACCACTGAGTTCTACAAATAATTAATACTGTACCGTAGGTCTCGCTTCAGGGTAGGAAGCCTATAAAAATGCATGCAGAGCAATTTTTGCTGCCAGTTGACTTTCAGGGGTTATGGTAATTTTTTTTTTCCTAACATCTTCAGAGGGTTCCTTGATCAGCTGAATGACTCCATTCCACTGCAGATAATCAAGTAAGAATTTCATATCTCAATGACTTCAGAGACTGCCAAATAACAGACTAATAACTAGACCTGTTGTCTTTTTTCCCATTTCTGGCAGCAAACTAGAAGGACTGCATGAGTTATAGAGCTGCTCATAAAATGTCTAAATAAAGACACAGATGTTAAAAGAAGTATGTAAAATTCCTTTAAAAGTATTTAAGTTCACATCCTCTTTCTTTGATGGTTGCCACACTTGAAAAAAAGCGTACCACAAAAAGAGATGGATTTTAGGACATTTAGCGCTGCAAAATGCTCTTGAGAGGATATGTAAAAATGCCAAAAGCTTGATATAATTCTTGAATGACTTAAAGAAAACTTAAATCTCTGCCATTCTTTCAAGTGCAGCTTAGCTTGACATTTTGAACAAAAAAAAAACGTATCTTAGGAGACAATCACAAACCCACTGAAAAAATGGGCTGATCATCACCCTTCTCCCTATTCTGCAATTAATCTCCAAAAGGAAAGTTTTGTTGAATTTTTGTAAATATCTTGTGAGAAATGTGTCAAACCCTGAAGAAGTTTCTTTGTAGAGACAATCAATTTACTAGTGTGGTTCTGAGTAAGGAAAGGCACTGAAGATTTCTGGGATGTTCATGCTGGAGAACAAGACCATGTTTGCATGTGTGCAGGGAGGTTTCATTCCCTACAGTGAATCACAGGAGTGATTCACCTGTTAGAAAAATTAGGATGAGGAATGTGCATGTGTCTGATGTTCTACATTTTGCTTCAGAAAGAAAAGGAGGGTGGGGTAGACATCTATGAAGAGCAAGCTTTGTGACGGGATGATAAGAGTTCAGAAGAGATGTTTTTCTTTTGATTTTTTTTTATATTTTCAGCGTAGTTATGATAGGGAGATGGATGCTTGTACAGGGAAGAGCTTTTCCTGGCATTTTTAAGTTTTGATACATAAGCAGATCTAGCATCCATGGTGTGTGGAGAAATGCTCAGTGAAAGGGCACTTGGTATGAGAAACATCACTGTATTCACAAGACTCTTAAACCAGTAGACTGAATGTGACTTCCTATTGTAGCATCCATGTGAGGACAGGGAGATGGAACTGAAGGTGTCAGTTACTGATGCATCAGTATCTGCCATAGAGGGCTTACCTGAAAATATACATGGGAAGCAATTGAAAATATATATGAGAAGAATCAGGTTGAAAAAAACCCACTTGAGCAACAAAGCCTGGTTTTGGTCACTTTCTGCCAGCAGTGTTAGAAAATCTCAGCATGTTTCTCAGTTTGTGATGCCAACACATGGAAAACCAATCTGGCGTGTGCAACATGAGGCAGAGAGGCACCATAAAGTGTCATGCAATTGCATGATTAGGAGAAAGTAGATGCAGAGAAAATGCTTTTCCCCTTTTGTGAAAGAACTAGAGTTCCAAATTTTTTTTGCCTGTGTTCCCCTGCATTCCCTGTCTCTCAGGCACAGAGCTCAGTATGTTTGCTTGTGCTTTGGTCATCAGCTAAGGAGAAAAAACAATCTGAATGCAAGAGCTGTATTTAGTGTGAGACCTGAGTGAATCAAATAGGTTGACTTCAGTCTTTCTGAATCACATGCATTAGATGCTGAGCTCAAAGTGCCTGTATATTGCAAAAACCACTCAAATTTTTCTAGTATGCTATACATTTCCTTACTTGCTTAGCAAATTAAAAAGCAGCTTAATGTAGCATACCCATTGTCTGGATCCACTCTGTTGCATTGTATTTTCTGGAGTATGTGCCAGTGCAGGTGCTGGGTGATCCTCTGGAGTATGATTACTTTGAGTAAAGTTTTAGCTTGCTGAAGTAGTCACACTCTGACTTCCTCCTCTTTCCTGACCCATCTTCCTTCACATTGTTCTTTGATGGTACAACTGTCGTTCTTTTCCACCCTGTGTGCCTCTACATGGAAAGATGCTTACTACTGATTAGAGCAGCTTAATTTACTGTGCAGCATTCAGGATAAGGTGTGACATTTTGGAAAGGGAAACATGATGTTTGAATAATAGTATTTTATAATGTGGTGTGCTTGCTAGTTTCTGAACCCCTTTCAAAATTATTTTTAAGGTTTTTTATTTTAAAATATATTTATCATAAAAAAGGGGAGAGAGTGTGAATGGCTGTGTGAAAGTCACACGTTTCTGCTTTGGGTAGCCTTTGGTCTTTGGTCTAGGCTAGGTTTATTTTTCTTTTCCAGATACAAGGAAAGTTCACTGATTGCTCTGACACCTGTTTGGTTTGTTGAAAAAAAAAAAATACCCCAGCTAGTAAGGCAAGTGTATAACTGTATCAGAAGTGCTCAAAGCTGCCTTCCGCATGGTAAGACTCCAAAAGCCTGAATGTTGACATGAATTGTCTCAAAACTTTGTCAGGCTGAAGAATTCTTCTTGGGAAAATGAGGATAAAAGTTGTTGCTTTTCCAGCGTCCATTGCTATTATGTTATTACTTTTAAGTCGGTTGTTCTTTTTGCTGCTGGCTGTTTTGTTTTTTTTTTTTTTCCCATGAAAGTTAAAATGCACAGAAATCAGCCAAACATGGAAAGGACATAGTTTTGTTAGCTTTAACTCTTTAAAAGTAATGGAAGAGTTCATTAGGGCCAGGAGTTCACCAATAATTTCTGTAAATAGGGATATACAATAATCCTAGAACCCATAGGGGAACAATACTATGTACAAGCATAGCAATCTTGGTATTTCTGTTTCTCTTCCAAACCATTCTATTTAAAAATGCCTTTTATAATTTTGATAGCAAAATTATAAAACACAAAACAAAATAATTCCAAACCATCTGTATATTAAAAGTGACAGCTAATTTGTACCTGTTCAACAAATGAGAGCAGACTTGTGCTGAAGTATATGAAATATGGGTAAATCCCTTTTCTCAGTGTTGAAATAATTTGCAGCTTTGCTGTCAGTGGTACATTTTCTGAGTGGGTTAAGCTCTCCCTAAGTAATTAATAACTCTTAAGCTGTCTGAATAGTTTCCCTCGAGTTGCATCATATAATGTGTCATATGAAAACAACTTGAGGCCTAATGTAACATGAAACTGTATAGTGCATCTTAATGTGATTTGAGGAAGATGGATGGGAAGGAAATTATTTTTTATTCTGAGTAACAAACAGCTGTTCTTAACTTTTATTTGAAAAGAATTTAAAATACCCATTCTAGGCAAAGATTGATAAATTGTTATACTTAGTTATTTCCTCTTCTCCCACTGTACTAATCAAGTTAGGCAAAAACCCCCAAAATAAAAAGTATCATAATTTAATGTAGAAATACAGAGAATAATGTAAAGGGTTTTTTTGTATTTTCTGACCTGAGCTTTACCTTTTTATTCATAATAATTCTCTGTTTAAATCCCTTAGCAAATACAGACACTGAAATCTCAACCTTTTTGTGTCAAGGCAGTCCTTAAGTACCCACCATAGGAAAGTTGTTTAAACTAACTTCTTGAGCTCTGGTCACCAAATTATTATAACATTGTCATGTTACAAGTGACATATACCAGGTAATGGTATATGTCAGCTGGAAAAGATATGTCTTGCCATAAATTCTAAACATCTCTCACTTCGCTCTCAGGAAATGTAAGTTGGCTCATCTTTCTCTTCTTGGAAGGTATTCAGCAAGCTGGATGCTTCATTGATACTTGTAAATACGGAAGTTTATCATATGCTGTAGTGTATTCTCATTCGATATGGAACAATTAGAGTTCATAAGATTTAAAAATAGCTGCTGCTTTTCCATTAGTGCTTTTTTTAAAAATAAAACCAAAAGGTAAATAAAGGATTGCCTTACTAAATTTGATATGGGTAACTTGATGCTGCTGCTTTACAAAGATAGAACTAAACCTGTTTATAGCACAGTGAATACAGTCAATTCATTCATAATCATTTCTTTTAGCACTAGGAGAAACAGCTAGTATCTGCATTTCAGAAATTTTCAGAACTTTTGAGGAAACAAATGAATAAGCAAATACTTTGCCAAAAATCAGTCTATACTTGATCATTACAAACAGTGGGAGATATATGTGGAACCAGTTGTAAAGTTCATGCAAAATTACTGTAATTGCTCATCTAGTAACCTCGTAATATGCAGTCTGTGGTGTGTGTGGGCCACAGAATCTGTTCTTAGGAAAAAATATGTCTAATGAAGTAAAAGAAAAAGAGGATAATATAACAAAGCCTTTGCAACTCTGAGCATACTTATGCTTTGATGTAGTGGCACATAGTTGTAGCAGGAATATAAGTGTGTATCAACGTTCTGGATGCATCTGCTTGATGGTGTATAACATTAACAGATACGTGAATGTCTGGATTTGTAACACATGTATGTATGGTCTAAACCCTTGTATTGTTAGGGGTTTTCCTGCTTGTTATTGTTGGTCTCCTCAATCTGCCAGCTTGTAGGCAGATTGTAATTTATTTATTTTACAGTCCCTCTGTAATTTACAGTGCACCTCAATCCAGCATGCTAGGGTGGTGTAAATTCGAGCCTGTGTGTTCAGTCATGTGCTTCAAGTCCTGCTATTGTTTTCAGCAGTTTTCACCAAGGGTGTGATTCACTTCTGTGCAGTTCAGTGTGAACACTGCTCTCCATTCATCCACTTTCATTTTTTATTATATACTACCAGAAACAGAGGGGGAAAATAAAACTAAATTCCACCTAAAGTATAATTTAGTCAGATTTTATGCACCTGATTCTCAGGGAATGAGTCAGATGGGCCACTCTCAAGCACCACCTAATTCCTCATGGCACCTAAAATGAATAATTTTGGACAACAGATTTCCTCTGGCATCTGAGAATTAGTTCCAGGAAGGCTTGGAAACACCATGCCTTAAGCAGCCAGGCATGTAACTCCCACCCAAGTTTCATTGTAACTCAAAGATGCAGAGGTGTGCCTGAATACTGCCTGTGTTTCTAGATGTGCCTAAGCCATTGACTGTGCTTAAATCACATGTCGTGAGCTTGGACAGCATGGAATTCAACACAAACACAGCAGTCATAAGCACTTCCAATGTGGAAGAGGGAGAAAGGATCTTTTCAGTAGCCTTAAAAAGGTTAGACCAGTCAACCAGGGCAGATGTCTGTTTTGAATTGTGCTAAGCTAAGGAAGCTCAACACAAATGGGAGAACTTGACTGATGTCTCACTGCTGAGGATATTTCCAGGGAGAAGAAAATCTCAGACTGATGTTTTTCCTCCCAGGTCTAATTATGTCTTTTGGTTCCAGCACTTCTGCCCAAAATCACAAGCATGCACTGATTCAGAGATCAGATGCCAAGGATCCCCTCGATTTGCTTGTCTGTTCTAATTTGCAAATTCTTTCTTGTCATCTTCATAGATTAATTTTCACCCTTACTAATTGCTATCCATATTTCTGCAATGTTAGGGCTTTCTTGAGGTCTCTCTTACGGCTTTTTGGCTGATACCATGACGTACCACACTGAGTTAATGTTGTCTATACTTGTGCTTTATTTCTGTAGACTTTGAGGTTAATTTGATACAGGTCTCCTTCATCCTTATTCTCTCTCCTTTTTGTACTGGTTTCTTTTTTTTCCCCTGTGCCATGGACGGGGTAAATACTCTGTGTGAAATTACTTGTTGAGCTTGTGAGGAAGTACCTGTTGAACTGTGGACATATGGAATGGCTTGCTTTTGTACTTTTCATAACCATTTAATGCAACTTCTTTACTGTTTTTACCCTGCATATGTTGTATTATTAGTTTTCTCATTAATTTCTAAGTGTTGGCAGATGTGATCTGCAGAAGCA
>JASSUY010035471.1:15045-26601 GCA_032466535.1 Forpus xanthops
TTGGGAATGCCATGGGGAGGGTTGGGAATGCCATGGGAAGGTTGGGAATGCCATGGGAGGGTTGGGAATGCCATGGGAAGGTTGGGAATGCCATGGGAGGGTTGGGAATGCCATGGGGAGGATTGGGAATGCCATGGAGAAGGTTGGGAATGCCATGGGGAGGGTTGGGAATGCCATGGGGATGGTTGGGAATGCCATGGGGAGGGTTGGGAATGCCATGGGAAGGTTGGGAATGCCATGGGAGGGTTGGGAATGCCATGGGGAAGGTTGGGAATGCCATGGGAAGGTTGGGAATGCCATGGGAAGGTTGGGAATGCCATGGGAAGGTTGGGAATGCTGTGCCTTGGCGCATGGAGCCAGGCAGTGCCAAGCCGGGTGATGGCATTCCCAATCATTCCCATTGGAGGGATGGGATGGATCAGTGCGAGGAGCATGGGGGGGGGGTGATGGGGACATTTGGGATCCATGGGAATGGGGGGGAAAAGGGGGCATTTGGGTGGGGAATCCCTTTGGAAAGCGACGATCCCATGGGATCCCCCCCCTCCTGGCAGCATTCCCATTGATCCCAATGGGAAGCGCTGGAGCCTCCGCCTGTGTTTGCACAGCAAACAGGCGGTTAATGTACAGCCGAGCGGCATTCCCACTATCCCTATTGCATCCCGGGACCGCTTCCCGAGGGATCTGATCCCCCCCCATGGATGGGGCAGTGCCCACCCCCATCCCATCCATAGGGATCTGGGGGTATCCTGAGCCTCCCTTTGGGAATGCGCTGCACTCCGGATGGGATCCGGGATCCCTCCATCCCAAAGGGCATTCCCATAGGGAGCGCTGCCGGTTTTCCATGGGCTTTTCCTGCCCATCCCTTATCTCCCATGGCCTTGTCTGGCTCCGGCCTTGCGCTGTGTCCGGAGCTCATGGATGGGCTCCGGGATGCAGGGAATGCTGTGTGGGGCGTGGGGGTCATGGAGGGGGGTCCCGAGGGATTGAGGGCTTCGGGAGGGGGTGCTGAGTGCATCCCACCCCATTCCCACCCCATTCCCACACTGTTCCTGTCCCATTCCTGCCCCATTCCCGTCCTGTTCCTGCCCCATTCCCACACCTTTCTTGTCCCATTCCTGCCTCATTCTTGCCGTATTATTAGTTTTCTCATTAATTTCTAAGTGTTGGCAGATGTGATCTGCAGAAGCAGTATATTAAATATTTGGAGAACTTCTGAGCTTCAGATTCAGTATTCCGTAAAATTTTGTTTTGGCTTTTCTCATGTTCCAGTATGAGCTTTTATGTTCATGTTCTGTTCTGGCTTCTCCTTTCCCCTGCCCTCAAATATCATTATGTATTTATTAACATACATACATACTTTATGTGTTTCTGAGGAGTTTTTAATTGATGTTTGTGGAGTAGAAGATACCATGGTAGGTAATACTGAAATTTTACTATGGTATCTTACTGATCATCTGTACCTGAGTCACTTCAATGCTAGATGGATGCTTTTTATTCTATAACATTTATTTGAAGCCATTCAGGGAGCAAGAGCATAGAGGAAATTGTATATAATAATAGATGGTATGATAGTTTTCAGACCATCTCATCCCTTCACTTTTTTCCTTTCAGCACTCGCCATCTGGCTGGAAGGGTCAAGTGTTAAGTGTTTACTTTAAAGCATCTTTTAATGACTTTTTGGTCACCAAGGAATATGCGTATACTTACACGATGAGAACTTAGAATAAGGATAATTTTTTTGTTATGTCTTTAGTAGATGGTAATTCTGTACCAAATTTGTGCTGTTTGTTGACCAGACACTGGAACAAGTTTTCCAGAGGACTGTAGAATAATATCTGTTCTTGGAGACTTTTAAAACTCAGCTGGACAAGATTTATAGTAACCTGATATGATTTTCCGGTTGGTCCTGCTTTGAGCAGAACTTGGGATCCATTGACCTCTAGAGGTATCTTCCTGCCTAAGTTATTTCTGAATCTAACTGAATTTATCCTTGGTCATGTTTTACTTAAATCTTACCTCTTTAGCTAACTTTACTGAAATCAGTGTAATGCCATTAGGAATTTATTTGACCTTGTGTGCTTTTCTTATTTCTCCTAATACAGTTTTCTCTATCAGCTCGAAGGTAAGAGGAGAACTAGAGAATGCTAGAGTGAGCTCCTGCCCATTTCCATAATGTTGGCCCATACCCATACCTCTTGTCCTGTTTCCCAAATCATTGATAAACAGTTAAAGAAGATAATTTAATATCACATGCATTCACAGGCATTTTTATTTTTTTGAGAAAATTCTGAAACAAGCACTGAAAATCTTAAGATGAATGCTGTCATTCATTTAGATAGCTCTTAAAGTGTCAGGGACACTTACAGATAAAAAAAAAAAAAAAGACAATGGTGGGGAAAAAGAAGCAGTAAGTGCTCCAAATTTACTGGAATACCCACCATGTACAAAACCTACTTGTTTGTTTTGCTGACTTGTCACACCAATCATGGTTTCCCCTCCTTTCATTTGAAGAAGTCTTCTGGTCATTTTCCTTCCACAGTTGTTTGCCCTTCGCCCATTAATGTAAATTCTCCCATGTCTCCAAATATGGGACTTAGCTGGGAAGGTTAATTCATTTTGGAGGGCTAATCAGATGCTCCCAAAGCCAGGGGAGATACTCCATCTAGGTTACAGCTGCAGACATGAGATACCCTTTCCTTAACTTCTCTGAGATGCTGTAAACCCACAGGGGTGATCCAATATCCAGATAGTTTACTTTTCTGCAGAAATGCACCCCTATATTTCTGATGCCTAATGAAAGTATTTTCTTTATGGATCATAAAACATATCTTCATGCTGTAATTAAAATACAGAGAAATATGAAATCTAGATCAAAGTCCTGCAAGGCCTACTCACTTTTGCCTTGTCTTTTGACTTTGAAGCATTTATAGCTGTACGCAGAGCATATTGGTCCACTAACAATGTGGGAGAGCAGCCAATTTGCTCCTGGGATAAAACAGGAATCAGCTGTGGGAAATAAGCCAAAGAAGTGTGATTCCCACATAAGGGACTTAAATAGGTGTTAGTCTACAAAGAAGCTCTCCGACAGTATTTAGATCAGTCTTCTCTACAGAGAAGGCATTTTTCCCGAGATCCTCAGTTAACACAAGTGCACTGATTTCCAGGAGGGTTATGGAGTTACTGTCTTATCAGCTGGTGCTTTGCTCTTTTCCTTCTTTTTTTTTTCTTTCTCTCTCTTCTTTTTTTTTTTTTAATAAGGGCTTTATAGCACATTACTGTGTAATTATAATCCCATTACAG
Organism: Forpus xanthops; assembly: GCA_032466535.1. Lineage (NCBI taxonomy): Eukaryota > Metazoa > Chordata > Aves > Psittaciformes > Psittacidae > Forpus > Forpus xanthops. Next base: position 18,346 of record JASSUY010035471.1, read on the forward strand.
GTTTTTAGAGCCAAACCATTTACTTCACATGATCGTGGGAAGAAAAATGGAGGGTGCTTTTCTTCTGCATAAGGCCCTCAGATTTCCTCTGCTCTGCTCCAGGCAATGCCATTTGCAGTGTGGCTAGTTGGGCAGTCCTGACAGTTTTCAGTAAACGGCAATGTTAATGCTTTAACTACTTGTGTTGTGCCGTGTTGGCATCTGTGGATTTCATGTATCTCCTCTCTGTCTTAGAAAAGAAATAGTGTGAAATGCAGGAGCTTCAAAAGGAAAATGTTGATTGCACCATCCTAATTTGTTTAGTGCAGAATTAATGGATATTTAGTGATTTACAAAGTCTGTAGAGTTGAGTTACAGACTAATTTCACTTTTTAAATACAAACTTTTCAAATATCTTGTAGAAGTGGTGTTATACTGCATTCTGTGATATAGGTAGCAAGTCAGACTTGTTTTAGAGGCATTGACATATCTTGGGTAAGAAAGGAATAATGGAATCGAACAGGAACAAGTGATTAATTCAGAAAAGCATTCCTTATATTCGATCAAGTCTGCTCAAGTCCAGCTGTCCAGATACTCAAGATGTTGGAGTGAAGGTCACTGATTCCAACCTCCTGCTCAGAGCAGGACCAATTTGAAAGCTAGATCAGGTTGTTAGTAGCCTGGTCCAGATGTGTTTTGAAAGTCTCCAAGGATGGGGATTATTCCACAGATCCTCTGGGAAAATTCTTCCAGTATCCCAAGAAATAAATTGGGAAAGCAGTATTTTAAAATATGTTTGTGCGGCATTCACATTGCAGTAGTTCTTTTAAGATGCCTATTTATAGTAATCACAGATGTTAAAAAAGTAAAAAATTCATCAGTGAAATCTTCAGCCATTTATTCTTATATACAGACTGAACTGTACTTCTGAGAAGAGGTGCTTCTGATTGCTGAAGCCCCTCAATTTTTACGAATATGAATGAGCATTTGGCTCTTTGTTTTCACCAGGTATTATTTTTGCACATTCATTTTAAGCAGCATCTGTGCGTATAGGAATAACAAGAAATCTTTTTTTTTCCTCCCTCCCCTTGTAGGCAAGTATTTCCAAATGGGCTTCCTGAAGAATACTCTCTAGTTACTACGTTCCGTGTACGGCGAAATACCAAGAAGGAGCGTTGGTATATATGGCAAGTTTTAAATCAGTATGACACACCTGAGGTTAGAGTCATCTTTGATTTATTTTTTTCATTAAGTTTCTTTTTTTGTTCCCAAGTAAAATGGCAAATATAACTTAGAAACTTGGATGTTTCACCATTGGATTTAGCTACAGTTTATATAGAATAGACAGACTGCTCTGAAATAATTGATCATTTATTGTATGAATGCAAATACGTAACAAAATGCGTCAAGACTGCAAGCTACGGATAATAGGCATGCTATGATTTATGGCTGATGTGTATTTACAATGTTAAAAAGTAGAATGCTTCAAAACATAATTCTTGCCCAGTCTATATAGTTGGAAGTATTTTTATTATACACAGTTTATATAGGTGTTTGAATCTTATAATTTTTAAATGACCACATATTTTCTTTTCTTTTCAGATCTCTGTCCTTCTGGATGGTACAAAAAAGGTTGTGGAGTATATGACCAAATCTGCTCAGGGAAATATACTGCACTACACTTTTAAGAGTCGAGAAATTTATCCATTGTTTGATCGGCAGTGGCATAAACTTGGTATTAGCGTGCAGTCAGGGATCATTTCCCTCTATTTGGATTGTAATTTAATTGAGAGAAAGCAGACTGATGAAAAATTCACCATTGACTTGCAGGGAAGGACTCTGATTGCTTCTCGTGCTGCAGATGATAAGCCTGTAGACGTGAGTAGTGAAAGGAAAACCAGATAACTTGAAACCGTGTTTTAGTTATGCTTCTGTTAACACAATCGTAAAGAGTAATGCAGATAAAAGATTCAAAATTGGCTTTTAATTTTGACTGCGTATTCTTGATTTGAAGTCCTTAAGTCTTATTCTTTAAACAATATTCAGTGTTGTAGCATCTGCTAAAGCAAATCTTGTGTTACCAAAGTAACTAAAAAACTCAGTCCTGGTTTCAGGAGTCTGTGTTTCTGCATTTGCTTCAGAGTAAGAGCCATGTAGTTATGGTAGACGTATTATTACTACATTTAGAAATAATTTTCAGTTTTTGGGTTTTTTTTCCTAAATTTTATGAGATTATTTAGAAGTCTGTGTCAGTCATCTGTTAGACTTGCTTTCTCTTTGGTAAAGGAGAGACACAAAAATATTAATGATTGCCTCTCTATCAAGAATGTATCACATACCAGGGTAATGCAGAAAGAGGGGCATATTGTTCATAGCTGTCATTTCCTCCTCGTAATGTGAGGGATTTAGGAAGTAGTTGGAGGCATGTTTCTTGCAGGCATTGGTACAAGAATTACCTAAGGCAGCCCCATAATATTCTGGGTGATGGTGTGTCCCAGAGATGCTCTCCTCTGTTTCCTTGCGCAGAGAGCTCACAGCAATTAATTTGAAAGCTCCAGGAAATGTCAGTTTGTTTTAAGTATGCTAACATCCAGTTACCATGTTGAAAGTGTCTGGCTCAGAGTTTATAATGACCATCTGAGAGTTTCAGCTGTCTGATGTACACTGTAGACTTCCACATGGAAATGGCACATTGTAACTGTGAGCTAGCATTGTGAGAGAGATCAGTTCTGTGAGGCATGGAACATTTTGGCCTGGACTCAGAGCTCTTATTGCATGGGTCCAAACTCATGCTTTGTTTTATTTTCTGAGATCGAGTTCAACTTTATTTGAAACGCATGTACTGTCTCCTCCTTTCCAAGTAGCATGTACGAGGAGGAGCAGATTTTTTTTTAACTTGTGGTGGCTGCATGGCAAGGGCCGGATAATTCTGAATGGAAATTGTCTATTGGGATTTCCAAGTTTGTGGGAGAACATTACGGGCATGAAGCTGATGAAAGCTCCCGTACTTAGTCACTGTTCTCAAAACCAAGTACAATTGAGAGAAATAAAGGACACAAACCAGTTGCAGAAAGGGGCATAGGAGGCCAAGATTATCTAATTAAAATCAGATGCAGTTCATCTCCCCAGTCCACCCCAAATCTCTGAAACAGAAGCTTTATGAATTTGTGATTTTTGCTTTTAAGGTGATTTAGTGATAAGGTTCAGGCAAAGGTCTTGTCCAAAGTGGTTAGAAGATGGATGTGGGATAGAGCTTATCAAACCTTTAGTTCACTACAGGAGAAAATTGCCTTCCTGAGAAGAAGGCTTGCAGAGGATGTCTAGAGGGCTCAAATGCCTGTGTAGTATAGCAAGAGCAGTATAGAGGGATGCAACTTAATAAAGATAAATTAATACTTTTTATGGATTTTTCTCTTTGACTTCATTTCAGAAATTTGCAGTGTTTCAGAGAGAAGGTTTACTATGCCAAGATAAGAAAATACATACTGTAACTCATTTTTTTTTTTTACATCTCATATTAATCTGTCTTGTATCTCTTAATAGATTGAACTTCACCATTTAACAGTTTATTGTAATCCAAAATTTGCAACAGAAGATACGTGTTGTGAAATATCTCCAGACCTGGTAAGTTAAAATGCAAATATTTATACAAAGGAATTGCTTCATTGTTTCTTACTAAAGAGTTGAAAAGAAATTTCAATGGAAGTGTCAGATTAATTACCTTTTAGAAATTAAACCTGTGTCTGAAGTAACAGTACATTGTTTCTTGCTGCCTAACTAGATGGCACAGTGGAACTTCAGTAAAAGGCAGTAGATGCTGCTAGTGCTTTTTAATTGATTTTTTTTTAACATTGATTGGTACATAATTAGTATCTGAGGAAGTCTCAGAGAATAGGAAGCAAATCACCGTGATGACCTGAGAATGGCTTCAAATAATAGAGGCCATTTCAGTAACAGTTGCGTCTAGTGAAGCATTACAGATGATAAACAAAGCCCGTGAAAGAGTCTCCGTGACTGTGGAAAGATAGAAAAATATTAAGGTGTTGAGGATGTGTCCCTTATTTCAGTACTCTAATGTGGAGAAATGGGTGGTTTGTAATTGGCAAATAACTTTGTTCTCTATGATACACATGCTGAGAGGGATATATTTTTTAACGTAATGAAAAACATCATTTTATTTTGAAGGGTTCACCTGTCCCTTTTGTTTTGATAGGCAGAATCAGGGTAAATTGGGAGACACTAGAACTACGGAAGTGCTTGAAGTTGCAGATGTAATTGTTCTGCTGAATCGAGTCCATTTAGAGGGAAAAAAAACCAAAAAAAAAACAACAAACTAATAAACACAACTTCCAAAAGAAAATATGTTGAAATATTGGTCTGCTTGTTACTAATATCCTGTAAGAGCAGGCTCCTCTGAGATAATATGCAGTACCATCACTGCCCTGCCTACAGTCAGCAGAAAAACATGAAGAGAGCATGCAGAAGGGCTAATTAATTCCACCTACAAAGAGATGGGAGAAAAGGGCACAAGGAATGGAGATATAAAGCTGCCCAAGAACAGAGGAGCCAGAAGACTTTGTGGGAACTGACAACTGATAGCTGCTCAGAAGCATGGGGGAGGCTGGATCTAACTTATCAAGAGAAATTTTACTTTAAAGAATACTTTATTGTTCAAATATATTTCAAAATATAGTCCTGATTCTAAGTGCAAGGTTTCTCTTGAATGTATAACCTCATGGATAGGTGAAATGATAGAATTTGTTCTGTAGGTTCCACTTTGTGTGTCAAAATACAATTTATTTAGCAGTTATGACAAAATATCAAAAACTAAAACCAAAACAGGCCCTTATTATATATGAATACAAAAAGGTTGATATGTTTTGTGAATAGCATTTTAAATATTCGTTCAGCTGTGTCACTAAGAGCATCGTTGTCTTCATTTGTATGTCTTCTGTTGAAGATGTAAAAAATGGTGGACTGATTGTTAAGGATTTTCCTATTGAAGCCATCACTACATTTTCTGATTTATTTTTTCATTACTTCCTTGCCAGTTGTAAGGGCTACGTTTGCAGTAATTTAAAGTAAAGAATTTATTCTTGAATACAGATTTCTACATTAAGATGTAAATCATAGAATCATAGGATAGTTAGGGTTGGAAAGGACCTTAAGATCATCTACTTCCAACCCCCCCCCCCTCGCCATAGGCAAGGACACCTCACACAAAACCGTGTCACCCAAAGTTCTGTCCAGCCTGGCCTTGAACGCCGCCAGGGATGGGGCATTCACTACTTCCCTAGGCAACCCATTCCAGTGCCTCACCATCCTCACAGCAAAGAATTTCTTCCTTATATCTAATCTAAACTTCCTCTGTTTAAGTTTGAACTCATTACGCCTTGTCCTGTTGCTGCAATCCCTAATGAGAAGTCATCCCCTCCCATTCTTATAGGACCCCTTCAGATGCTGGAAGGCTGCTATGAGATCTAAATCCTGTTGGAATTTGTTTGACAGAAGGTTCACAGCAGACCTCATAATATCTTGAGGGCTTCTGAAGTTTATCAGGTTCTGTTGATTTCTCCTGTAGTATGCCATCAGGTTGGCTCAGCTCTTATGAGTTACAGACAGGTGCATGTTGGCTTCAGGGCTTTTTGTTTGTTTCCAAACTGTTCATGCCTGAAATATTTCATTATGAAAAAATTACAGATTTTTCCCTCGCCCTCACTCTGCCATTTTACATTTTGGGGTAGGGAATAGAGGATGGGATGAGACTGGGATGTATAGTCTGGTTCTTTTCTCCATGGGGATATTCTGCTTCACTACTTCTAATTTTGGGAGACTTTATTTTTGCAGAGACTGTCTGGGCTCTTTTAGAAGAAAGAAGTGTGATAGCCAAGTTAGGCTTACCTGGCATTGATTTTTAGTACAGAAGAATCACCATGTCTAGACTTTATTTTACTACAGCTTTTTCCTCTGTCTGGCAGTGGTTGTGGCTTCTCTCTAATATGGTGTGTACATGAGTATTAAACCAGAAAGTAACTCGAAAGTAGAGCTCAGGTGGTACTTCTCTATAAACCAAAATGTGCAAAAAAAATCAGAAAAAATTTCTTTTTATTTTAGTGCTCACATGAGGAGAGGCTTCTTGCTACAACTTCATCACCAGTGACTGTTCATGCCAGCAAAACGTACACACTTCCAGGAATGCAGCAGGAATTGAGAGAGAGATGCCACTGCTTTCCAAATAAAGTAAGAGAAAGTATTTATTTCCAAATAAAGTTTTCCTATTGTTTTTTAGTGCATCATGGTGTTTAATCCTGATAGGTATTAAAAAAAAAAATGCTTTGTTTACCTATGAAAAATACTTTACTGGTTTGTAGGGTTGTAATGTACTTAAGTTATATTTCCCAGATAAGAAACAGTATGTTGTAGATTTAATTAACGTCTGTAAGGTCTACTTGTATGAATACAAACCCAAAAAATTCATGGTATAAAATAGAATTGTATTCAGGCAGTATACTTAGTGTAAATGTTTTTTCTTGAGAATAAATTATTTTCTATGTAATGCTTTTTTTTAAGATCCTTCTCCTGAGCTATATTTATTCTGAGTCATTTGCTTTGTTAGGTTTTTGTGAAAAAGAGAAGGAAACCCAACCAAATTTTGGATCTGCTGCTTTGTTAATTTTTTTATTTCTTTTCAAATCAGGGAGAAGCAGGATTGCCAGGAGTAGCTGGTTTACCAGGCCACAAAGGAGATAAAGGTGAAAAGGTAAAATACCAGTTGGAGTCTCTGTTTCAAGTCTTTATCTTTGGCTTATCTTTCTTAAATGGAAACTATGGATTATGTTATTTCCTAAAAGAATCTTCCTGTACACAGGTTAAATTCTGTATCAGTCAGTCTCTGGTTCTGCATATAGACTTCCTGCTCTGCAGCCTACAGCTGTCTCACTTTGGGGTTCCTTCATTGACTCTATGGAACACAGTATACATGCCTGGAACACATGTCTACCCAACCCTGTTAGCATGTCCTGTTGTCGTTTCCCCTTATCAAAACCAGAGAAGATGTGTATGTCATCTGTGATAAGGATTTTCCCATATTATGTGTGGATGTCACTGCTGCTGGACGGAATCCTGTGAGGTGGATTTATCCTTGCAGTCATTAATAGGAGGATTTGAATTCACTCATATGACCTCAGCACTGTATATTCTTTGATCTAACTCTTAATTTCAACTTTGTTAATTCTGAAGAGAGATTGATCTGACTTTTAAACTTAGACAGGAGAAGTTAAAACAGTGATACCCAGCTCAGGCCACATCAAGGCTGTGCCCCAGCCAGTGGCTTATACTGGATGGTACTTCCTGAGCTATACACTTCCTGCTTCTCCCTCAGTGCCTGGGAAACTGTGGAGTCGTACCACCTTTGGAATGAGCTTCCTCACTCCTGGCAAACTCTCTGAGTTGAATTTATTGTATTCATCAACTAAAAGTTCCTAGTGATTTTTTTTGCCCCATGTCTGAATACTTCAATCACCATCTTATAACCGTGAGAACTGTTTGCCTGTCTGCATATCTAATTTTTTTTAGATTATAGCTGACATAATTACTTACAGGACTGCCTCTGACATTAATCATTCAGATGACAGATCTCATATAAAGAATGAATTCTCTACATCACCTCTTTCACTTTCACTTTGTCAGTTACAGAAACCTTGCCAGTACACTGTCTGCTGGGAACCACTCTCTTCGGAGTGCGCTGTTGCTTCCTCCTTGATAATATGACACGTTTCTTTGCCTGGACATTGTGGATGCTATTGGCACACATAGGCGGACATGAAAAATGGGGAAACTAATTTACTTAATCAAATCTTACAAAATGCAAACTGATTTTGGTTAAAAAGTATTTTGACAACAGATGCAGGTCACTCATATGGTCTGAATTAATACATTCCCATTGTAGGCATGAGCAATGTTGCAATGCAGTACTCTAACAGTGTGTGCTCTAGGCCATGTGAATGTGTTTCTGTTTATTAAGTGCATTTGCTTTTATCTCAGTATTAAAATTATCATCTATACCTGGTTAGTACAGAACCCTGCTAAGAGTGTTTTCCTGTTCCCAAAAAACTCCTGTGGACTGTTTTCTAGATTAAATATTGTATCAAGTTAATCCCACTCCATATCACAATTTACATATATTTTAAACAGATTTAGAACCATAGAATCATAGAATAGTTAGGGTTGGAAAGGACCTTAAGATCATCTAGTTCCAACCCCCCTGCCATGGGCAGG